>JASANF010014880.1:0-108078 GCA_030248245.1 Trissonchulus sp. WLG1_4
ACACACACACACACACACACACACACACACACATTTATATATATATATATATATATATATATATATATATATATATATATATATATATATATATATATATATATATATATATATATATATATATATATATATATATATATATACAGACAAACAATATAAATGCTTATGACTCCAGAAAAACAACCTGATATAGTGCTGCCAAAAGTGTAACAATTGCAGTACGCGATGGTAGGCACAATAATGCGATGCTGTTGATAGGAGATCGGCATGATCTGCACAGCGATTGTTTGTTTCAGTTGGTAAGTTTTGAAATTTAGGGCACCCAAGTTGTTGTGCATCGATCACAGGAATAGTGATACCTCGGGTAGTCAGCGCTCGTGATAATAGGTTTTGCTGACCTGTACCCTTAGTTAAAACAAGATTTGGTCGTTGTTTTTGAATCAACATTGCTATATAATTATAAACAGCTGAAATATCAGGACCTGAATACGGATCATAACGAGTGTTTGTCTTTTTAATAATAAATCGAATGGCGTTTTGCTGTTTTGTGCTCAACATATGAAACGCTACGGGTGCTCTCACACGTGACACCCATGACATCGTTTTGATTCCATTTTTAATAAAACCGTATGCTATTTCTAGGCATATATCCCCATGGTTTGGAACACCAACGTTGTTCATAGCAACAATTAAAATTGTTTTTTGATCGAGAGCAGAATAGGAAGCCATTCTTATATTCTTCTAAAAATACTTGAAATTAGGCAAGAAAAATCAATAGACATATACAACAACAATAATGTCAAGAAAGGGAGAAAGTTCTAGCAGACTGACGCAGGGGAGTTTTAAAACTACCAATATCTGAACTTGTTGTAAACTGTGAATTTAACGAGACTAATTTTTCGGGGGCGGTCATAATTAAATTGGTGTCTCATGGTAAAAATCGTCGAAATTGTTGCCGGTCATCCCTGTAGACGGCTCCAAAATTTCTTAGTTGCTCATTATGTATAAATACCCATAAAATGTCAATACAGTTTGAACTTATTTACAGTACAGCTCAAAATTAACATCATATGGCTCCGGAGTCAGCTTCTCTGACTTCAGTTTGCAGTCAGTCACTGCAGTCAACCTATTGGCGTCACAGATTCAATTCCGGTAGTTTTTATATTCATTAACTGACTCGGGAGTCAGAGTCAGTGACTTCAGCATCAGCATCACCTCAGTAATCACTACTTTTTAAAGGGCTTAGAAACTTTGCTTGCGCACGTGTTTAGGGGTAGAATATTTTATGTTAGTGATTACTGAGGTGATGCTGATTCCGCAGTCACTGACTCTGACTCCGGAGTCAGTTAACGAAAACCAAACTACCGGAATTGAATCTGTGACGCCAATAGGTTGACTGCAGTCACTGACTGCAAAATGAAGTCAGTGACGACTGCAAAATGAAGTCAGTGACGCTGGCTCCAGAGTCGTATGATGTTAATCTTGAGTCGTACTGTATGTAGGAGTTATACTTTTTCGCTTGTTCTTATAGTATTAACACATTTCTTATGTTAAAACTTTTAAATTAGTGTAAGAAAAATGCAACGGGGTAATTAAATATTGAATGAATTAGAACATTTAGACAACAGGCGATTGGTTTATAACAATTTAATTTTTTTTGCACTACTACAATAATGAACAACAATGTAAAAAATATTTTATTAAGTTAATTATGCATAAAATAAATTCATTCAGTTTATTGTCAAGTTAATTACAAGTTATTAGTTAATATTTCAATTGGCTTTTGTTGTATTTTCCAATACATTATACTTAATTCTGCATGTCAATTCCAATAAATTCATGGTAGGACAGTGCGGCTTCTTTAAAAAACATGGTCTTTTTAATTTTAAGCAATTTAGTTTGGTTATTTTTTCGCAAGCACGATTTGACAAATCGCCGAATAAAGAAAGATACATCGTTTGGCCATATTACAGAGTTTGAGTTGTATTCAGTTCCGGTCAACATATGGTACAACAACAGGCCCAGCTGGTACACCATTAAAGATCCAATTTGTATGGATTCCTCGCACCAATCCGGCTTCAAACATCCGGGAATGATATCAGTAGTGATGTTTTGTTTCCATAATAATGGTGCACCATAAATGCATTCGTTGAAGCAGAAGAATTTGGGTAGCATCTCTTTGCCGTCCACAATGATATGATATGATGTGAAATTCAGAAACGCAATATGATTTATTTTAATGGACTTTAATATCGTCAAGTAAACTTGAGGAAACAAAATTTTCACTGCAGCTTCAGAAAGTTTTCCATTTTCATAAACTAATTCACTCAGCATCTTATCATTTGCTGATCTGTCATAAGTTATGTAAACATGGTCACGTGGATCATTGTTAGGTCCCTTGCTAATTACAAAGGCCTTCGGTAACAAAATTCCTGCATCATATTTTGAAAATTTCGAGCTGTTTATAATTTCAACTGGAATTTCGTCATAGTCATCGACTTTGGTTAATGGGCAATATGGTTTTGGTATGATTCTGACGTAAGAGTAATTGGCGTCCATTCGGTTGGATTCTATTTTTGTAAGAGTTAAACTTTTTCTCACTTGACCTCTTCCTAATTTAAAATTTATATCAGCATGAGACAACCGTTTAACAACCATGTTGTAGAAAAGTAGGATACAATCTGCAGCAAGCATTAAAAACACAAGAGTATGACAGTTTCTCTCTGACACACACAGACACGCATATACACAGACGCACTCATTTGAAATTGAGTTTCGTTTTGCTGTAGATAAATTAGGCACCGCAACTTGATTGTATAAACAAAGCATTAAATAGTAGTGTCACAAAAACAGTTTTGCCTAAACTTTTAAAAATTACAATTCAACTATATATAGCCAAGCTTGCATCTGTCTTGTTAATACATAGGGTGAGGTACATGTTATAGGGTGTTCTAACTTTATAATGAGCGTTTATAATGCAAAATCAGCGCACCGTGTCTTCAAATCTGCAGATTTTGTTTGGAATTTAACTTTTTTTCGAATGGTGATTTGACGGTTTCTCTACTACGTACGTAACTTGAGAAATGGCCAAGAAACGACAAAACCTCGGTCATGCTGCCTATGATCAGACGTTTTGGGGAGTGAGTAAAGGTTCGGCTGAAGAGTGTCTCAGTTTTTTCGATAAGAATGATACATATTATGTGCTCTTGGTACACAAAATATGGACAAGTTAAATTTAATTAACAATTTAAATGTGGTTAGACTAATTTACAATTCTTCCCATAGATTTTTATCAACCGACACATAAGTTTGCAGAAAAAAACTATCGCTTGTGCGGTATGGTTAGTGTAGTGCATTAACTTAGTCAGACTTATTAAGCTGGCGCTAACATAAAAGTTCCAATTTAGGGTATGTGTCACCATGTCATAATGTAGCATAGAAACGTGTACTATGTAAGTTTGAAAATGGGTCCTAAAAGTGTGTTCGCAGCTTTGTTGTTAATGTTTCTATTAATGTGCAACAAACTTACTTTTTAATAAGCTGAGGTAATAGGCATGAAAACATAAAAAATTCTTAAATTCTTCATCTTAAAATTTGCACGCAGATCAGACAACATTTTGTAGTTAATATATAAGTCACTGCACTGTACTGCTACCTAACAATTACACGCTTTTGTACATAGCTTGTTCAACAGGTGTTTTGCCTAGACAGTCCCACAAAAAAATTACATACATATACTGGTGGATATCTAACAGAAATTACAGGAAATTAGATAGAATGCTAATAATGGTTAAATGCATACTTCGACTTTAACATTTTTGAATTAATATTTCAAAATGTGACAATTTTTCCCAACTATAATATTGATGTCTACTGATGATTTTACAATTGTTTCAGTAAATACCGATTGGAAATAGTTGTTTGTAGAACTCACAGGATAACCCACACTGGCAACAACCTAATAAAAGAACATAGTGAATACATGCAATATCACAACATGTCTTATCTTGACGTTCACAGTTTTTATACCCATGGTGACAGCAGTAGTAGCTGGCGTTTTCTGATTCAAGAATATGAAGGTGTTGCAGTGGTATCTCAGGTAAATGACAGTTGTGAGCACAGCAGAAACGCTTATAACAAGAAGCCTGTTTCTTCAAAACTGCAGCCGTATGTGTACCATTGCAAGATTTACAATATATGTGCGTCTTCTTATGTGCGGCAATATTATGCTTGCTTTGCATTATCTGTAATTTTTTTGGCTTAGCATGCACACAGTCAGTACAAACATATAGTGAATCATCCTGAAAGTGCTTGCTTTGATATCGTAATATTTCAAGCGATCGTGTTTTTTTCAGGTCACAAGCGAATAATTGCTCTTCTTCATTAAGTTTTGTCGCTAATATAGGAACAAGTGAATGTTGATGCAGAAGGAAAGTTTTCAAAAACAAACGACATTTTTCTGCGAATACGTATCGGTGATACATCAACAGTTGTTTTGCATACAAACTCAAATTTTCATTATTCCCAAATGTCTCGTTGACTGCTAACTAAAATACACTTCAATAAAAAATTTTTTGGCTTAATGCAAAACTTTTAGTCTCAATGCATTGTGAATGTCACAAATGCTGTATTTTAAGCATAGATGCACATAGGGGGTAGGGAGGTATCCAGCCCCCCCCTTTAATTTTTGACACCACCCCCCCCCCCCCCCTGATGCTCAAAAAAAAGTGCCCCAAAATTGCAATAGATATATAGAAATTAAAAAGTTTACGCCTGCGGCCAAAAAAATACCTCAAAAATGAGTTGAAAATAGAAAACTTGTGAAAAATTTTCGGCTGTCGCCGTAAAAAGGCCAAAACTGGGGAACACCCCTCCTCACAATTCCTCTCGTGCGTCTCTGATTTTAAGCAGTTTTATTCGTATTATCCGTTTTTGGGTCAGGATAAACATTAATTAATCAATTAATAAATAATATCAAGAGTACATAATAACGAAGAGTATGACACTCTTCCCTACTCTAGCTAATCAATCAGAACGATGCTCCCGGTCGAATTAGTCGTTTTACGCCTTGATTTCAGGGGGGCGGGCATGTCTTGATTCCAGGGGAGACCTCATTCAATCATGGAAGATTTCAGGGGGTACCCCCCCCCCCCGTTTTAGCACACTACCAGCACAAAATCGGTGTTGTCTTGGTTTCAGGGCGGGGGGTGGTAACCGGTACTTCCCTCCCCACCCGTTTCAGCACACTACCAGCACAAAATCGGTGGTGTCTTGTTGAAGGGTGTTACCTCCCCTAAAATCAAGGCGCAAAACGACTATTTCGGCCGGAGCATCGTTTCGGCCGATTAGCTAGAATAGGGAAGAGTGTTATAGTCTTCCTTACTATGTGCTCTTGATAATATCAAACGTAAATTTCGCAAAAGAACGTCAATTCTTAATATAAAAGCAGTCATATTTTACTACTACAACTTTCTGTACATACCTCTAGAATATCAGTGTTTGTCATAATAAAGGATTTACACGAAATTATTCGTTTTCATATGAGTATAGTTGCTTGTTTTTTCATCATTGTATTATTAAATTGGCTGAAAATAATTTCAGACAAGCTAATTACAGAAGTAAGGTACGCAGCAGCACGTTGATATTAGCAGGTGCTTTACTTTTTTCAGTGAGGCTCATGGTCAACCCCCCCCCCCCAATGCCTCAACCCCCCCCCCCTCAGGTCGAGACCCCGTCTACAGGTATGATGAGGCTTATACAGTTATTTTCAATGATTGATCCAGTAAAAAAGTTTTTGCTCACAAATTGCCACATTAAATATAATTATTTTTTTCAATAAGAGTCTGCAAAAGTTTTGTATTGTTAAAATTTGAATGATAGCTATCAAATGTTATGCATAATTTTTGTAAAATTATTTTTCGAAAACGGCTAAAAAGGGGTTCTAATTTTTATTGAAATGAAACATATAGTTGCATGATTAAATTTCACTTTTTAAAGAGCGATAAAAGGATAGATTGAAAATATGTTTTTTTTTAAATTTTGAATATTAAATTCAATGAATATGTAAACAGAACGTTTTCTTTCACAGGACGTCAGTGTTCCCCTCAGATACCACATTATCAAAACATAATTATACCATAAATATAATTCTATTCAAATTGAATGATACCAATTGAATTTCAGTACGATAATACATCATTTTATTCAAACCTTAACATGCTTTAAAATTTATTTGAAAGATTTTTGTGACTTGCCGGATAGACGTGGCCTCTGGTGTAATTGAAAGTTTATTTTGATGTAAACCTGCAGTTTGGAAGAAACACAAAATATATTAAAACAATGTTATTTTAATTATGATAACTTCGTATGACTACAGTGGTGCTTAACTTTTTGTTTAATTAACAGGTCATCCAAGGTTGTAATGCATAAAATCAGTTTAATGCCCCTTCCCACTGTAAGATTAAAGTTTAAGGTGCATGGATTATCGTAGTTTATGCTTTGAGCATACATTGAACAAACAAAATCATCTTTTGTGTTTTAATGGAATTTTCAAATGTTCAGTCCAGGTTTCAAAAATTCAGCAATCGTCTAAAAAAAAGTCGTACGAACAGCTTATGTTCATAGTTGATCAGCTACGAGTTGTAGCTGAAGTTTATGTATGTATTCAAAAACTCTAGGCACTTAAGGTGGTAGTTTTGAAATTCGAGGTTTTCGTGATTTTTATGTAAACTTTGCGCCGACAGAAATGAAGTCACGAATGAGATTTTGATTCAAAGACTTTTGACACAGCGCTGTACAGGTCAAATTTCTTGAGCGTCTTCCCGTTTTTGCTATGAATTTTCATAAGTTTATTTTTACACATTTTTTAGCTTTTGTCCACAACGTTTAAATTTTGAGTGCTTTTGCTTTTTAACTATTTTCTCAACAAAATGTAAAAACTTTCAATTCATGTTATAGTTGTAGGCCAATTGTAGTTCTGTTTTAAGCCTGGTTCATACTCGTCCCTAAGCCTTCTCCCTGTCCTTAAGTGTTGTCTTTGCCCCTGTTCCTAGGTGTCCTTCCCCCTGTGTCGTCATGCTTTGTCCTTGTCCTTAAGAAATGTCCCTAAGGTTCATAGGGAATGTCCTTGTCCCTGTCCTTAGAAGCAATTGATTCATACACCTTGAGGACAAAGGAATAGTCTTTCTCACATGAAAGTACCTTGAAAAGTTATTAACCCTAATTATAGGCTGAAAAAAAAAAAGAAAAGTCAAAATTTCGAGTATGGGATTTGAACTTTGATCCATAGGTTGAGAAGCAAAAATCATAACCACTCGACTTCCAAGGCATGGAAATCGGAGCACTAGAACATTTTTATGAACTTATAGTATATTTCAGTTTGGTATAAATATTGTAAACAAAATATTTTTCACGCAAAAATGTGTTAAATAACCCAAAAATAACGATGGAATTAATACCCACAACACAAGCCCACGACATTCTTTCACTAGTAGTCGAGTTCCTCCGTGATTGGCTGTAATTGGTGTCACATGTAGTACCTGCTGTATTTTGATTGGGCGAGTTGCTTAGGGACAGGAAAAAAGTAGAACATTGCTCATCATTGCTTAGGGACATAGGGACAGTCGTTATGGCTGCTTAAGGACATTACCCAAGCTGCTTAGGGACAAGTATGAATCAATCGCAGCTTAGGGCCAGGGAAAAGGAAAAGGACAATTCGGAAGTATGAATTAATTTTTTTATAAGGACAGGGACAAACCCTAAAAAAGGACAAGGACAGTCCTTTAAGGACGAGTATGAACCGGGCTTTATGCAGAATAGCGCTTGCCATTTGAATCGGCGAAGCATAATTTTTCAAAATAACACCAACATACTCAATTACCACCTAAAGCTACTAATGCTTGGGACAACTTCAGAAGCTACACACTGCAGGCCTACTCAATCTGGCATGATTTTAGACAACATTTTATGAGGGGGGCAGTCCCCCACCATGGATGGGGGGGGGGGGCGGACGACCAAAATGGGGGGGGGGTGCGCCCCAAATTTGCGAACGCTATTTTTTAGGCAAAACAATGATTATTATGTTATTATACGCTAAATGTTACGTTTTCATACGCGATTGTAGCTACACTGATACTAAATTTAGTAAAAAAGAATCAAAAAACCATACGAAAACGACGTCGCTACAGCTAAAAAATTGCTAAAACGTTGTTTTGGAAAACATTGTTTTTGGGGGGGGGGGGTGGACGCCATATCTTGGGGGTGGGGGAAGAGGAATGGGGAGGGAAGGCCAAAATGGGGGGCTCCGGACCAAATTGGTGAGAGAGGCGCCCTCCCCCCCTCTAAAAAATTGCCAGCTCACTTACATGTGCAAACTTTGGTTGGCCTTTAAAAATAAACTAAGCGGGAAGAAACTGGAAACGCTAAACCTTAAACATTGAGCTTTAAACCATTAACCTTAAATGAGAACATCATATGTAGAAAAATTAAGATACGTTACATAATTCATTACATGTATTGGAGTTTAGTTATTTGAATGGGGATAGAAGGAAATGAAGGTCTGCTAGCTACATTAGAGGGTGCCTTATAATTCTACAAAAAAACAGGTGATGTTTATCATCTTGTTATTATTTGACTGGCAAAATTTATTTTCATTTCAGGGTAACAGGATTAATGTCGGAAAGCATTAATCTTTCGCTGATAACTAATCAGCAACAGGTAAATTCAATTTTTCACTTTGAAAACTCATTATTTCATAAACTCAAGTAAATTCATATATACCTGATCTTTTAACAATCGCATTTTCTTTGATTACTTCATAACATGTACCTTAGAAGTAAGTTAGTCATAAAATAAAATATTTAACGTTTTAGGAATCACCAATAACCAAACAGGAAAATTCGTCAGATGTGGGTGATATAACACCAAATGGCGATTTGAAGGAGGTAAATTAATGAAGTTTATGAATTATTGAACACCAAAAAGTACATAATAGTAGGAAGAGTACATAATAGTATGTACTCGAAACTATCGCATCGAATGTGGAGATCTAACTAGCTCCTTTTTGTACGGTTTTGAGGGGGGTGGGGGGGGGGCGCGCTCCAGTACGTAGTATAATCTTCCATGTAACAGTGCTTTCTTGATTAAAATATATAACAAGTCTTTTTCTGATTGGTTGTAGATAGAATAAGAAATCTAATATTTCAGCGATCACCAGTTACAGTAGATACCGCCTCAGCAATCACAGTGGACGACACAGAGGATGTTTTAATGGTTTTGTTTTAATCTATTAGCACTTAATCACCTATCACTTCAGTTACGTGTCACGTGTTTTTATCTTTAGATAAAGTAAACTGACTAACAAATAAGCTTAAGTTTGAGTTGACATGTTAAAATTATTAGATCTATAATAACGATTATTTTTATTTTTAACCGCAAATGTATTTATCGTAGTTGTTAGATCTCGCTGTGGAAAACAAGTTTTTAATACGGTATGAAAAAACTAAATGACTAGGCCTAATTCCTGCTTGATGCTTACAGAAAAAATGACAGAGACTATGTTGGTCTAGTTTTTGTTTATCCTAAGTTCAGTCTTCAATCAGCGAGATCACACACGAAGCAGAACTTAGTTATATTGCATTTACGAACATTTTAGATCGATGAAACTAATCAACCTGTTGGAAATCCGGAGCAACTTACCAAAAATTCAGCCACTCAACCAAGCACACCCAACCCTGAGGTTATAAAATTGCTTAGTAAAAACATTTTTAGTCAGTAAAATTAAATTAGTTAAGTTTTTTAGATATTCATTATGATAGTTACTAAATGTTATTACTAAAGTTATTCATTATGATAGTAACTAAACGCTCTGATACTTGTTTTATGATAATAATAGTTGATACTGATAATAGTTTTGAATTTGATATTTTAATTTATACTTGGGGTCCAACAGTTTTGTACTTGTGACTTATAGTCATACGAGGGCCTAGGTGGAAGGGGGATAGAAGGCAACTTACCCCCCCCCCCTTTCCCCCAGACAGGTCTTTCACCCCCCAGCATGTTTTGTATGTGCTCACGACGGCAAAATAGGTGCCTCACAAGGCAGAAATGGTGGCTCACGAAGCGAAAAAAGTGCTTCGCCCCCCCCATGGTTCACCCCCCCCCCCCCAGAGTTCGCCAGCTGCCCACGTATGGTTATAGTTATAATTAGTTATAGTTATAGTTAGAAAACGGATGCATACTTTTAGAACACATTGTTCATTTTATCGAAACAACACTATGAACTAGCTCTGAAAAAAGCGTACATGGATGGTATGGAAAACTTGCAAAAAACGTTTAAACCATCTCTATGCCCCGTTCCAGATTGTCAGGCTGAAGGAAACCTTGACCCGAAGTTAGTTTTGTAACAGTTGTTTTATATTACCTACAAGTTTGTTAGTTAGTATCTCGGCTATATTTTAAATTTAATGTCAAGTGTTTGCAAGCAACATTTAGCAAATTTTAAATAACTCATAAAAGAGAAGCTGAAATGTAAATAATTAAAGAGAGAGCTCATCGCAGCATTTTTTAATGAATACAGTTGAAATGGTAGGCAAATTAAATTTTGTAAACATTTTATGAAAAAACTTAAACTAAATAGTAAGTAACCTCCAAATATGTATTATGACGTGCTGATCATCTTTGGTTCTTTCAGTCAGAAACAAAATGCCTTAAAAATTAGAAACACGTAAAGCGTTATTTTACATAAGAAATATTTTAGTGCAGTTTACATCAGTGCATAAAATTTTCAGTACTATAGAAACGTTTTTATGCTTGTGACATCTACAAAAACAGACTAAATTTGTTAAGGTATTATTGAACTGTAAAATGTGACAAAGTTTAGGTTTCGCAGACACACGGGGTGGAAAAACTGCCCGATATTCTGGTCTGCAATTAGAAACAAAGGCTTGGATACCACGGAAGTGCTGAGCGAAAACAAAAATTGTCCTAAATGTATAACACCTGCAGTTTATTTCCGGTATGTTTTATTTAAAAACAATTACCAAAACTTCAGATGAAAGTAAACATGGACGTCAGACTTCGACTTCAAATACAATTGAATAGAATCGCTAGCTCTTATATAGTAAGCCATCAGTAATTAAATGTAATTATATAAACTTTACTTAGTAAATAATTACACTTAATTGATCAATTATTTTGTTTATCATACTTTATTGATCAATTATTGGTTTGGTCGACCGGTTCGCAACTGGTTTCATAAGCCTAATTACAGTTCATTAAACATCTGTTGAGCCAGTTGATCAACAGGTGCGACCATACGTGGGCAGCCAGTAAATTCTGGTGGGGGGAGGGTGAAGCTCCGGGGGAAGGGGTGCGTAGCAGCTTTTTTTTCAGCACCTCAGCACCCCCCCCCCCCCACGCCCATGTATGGATGCGACAAAATTTATAATCGAAAACTGGTAGTGGTTACACAGTTAACGGTCAAGAAACTGAATGATTGATTAGATTTAAGTGATCTAAAACTAGTTAGGTACTGAACGGTAATCTAAATAATAAGTAAATAATTACACTTAATTGATCAATTACTGTGTTCAGTCAACCATTAAGTGCTTCATCATAATCAGTTTTGATAATGGACTTAGATAGTCAATTAGTTGGCTCAATCGACTTAAGTGCTTAATAATTATCTATTATTATTCATATTACTATTCAATATATACAATTAGTTTGCTTATTCGACCGTTACGTGCGCATTTCTACTATCTAATGGAAGACTAAACTTTATTCTTGATCAGTAAACACTATATTGAGTTACTATTGACTAACTACTCGGTCTATAATTGAACCATCAATTATTAAGCTTGATTATTAATGTTATAGTAAGAGTCATTACGCATTATTTAATCTTATTAGAGTCAGTATTAAATCAATCTATTTATGTTTACAGATAATCAACACACGAAGAAATAATATGTGATTTCATGTCAGTTCAACGCTGCATTATCAGCATACAACGACCGCCCTCCACTAACTGTTTACGCGTAGATGAAACAATTGCCCAATTGGAATTTAACTGTAAACTTCGCATAAAAGTGACCGATACGTTATTGCATGAACAAATTGAGTTTGTTTCAAGTTAATCTAGCACGATCTTTAACGTGGATTTTGTCAAAAAGTATATTATTCCAGTTGTGCAATTGTTAGTGTAGATTACCAAATAGCAGCTTTAGACCTCAGCGTTTTACCTCGCTTTTACCTCAGTTAACCCTTTCCATCCTGACTTTTTAAAATTTACTAAGTCCAAATATCCGAATATTCAAATATGTTTAAAAGTAGTTTATTCATCATTCAATATAAGCATTTCCACAGGTTAACATGGTTAAAATAGTGCTATTGTTTGTTTCGTCTATATTGTCCACCACGAGATGGAAGGGGTTAACCTCCATAGATTGTTGTTAGTTTCCAGTCCTTTACTTCTATCAAGAGTATACAATAGGAAGATCATGACACTTTGCCTATTATGCAATGGGGTGGCCATCTAATGTAGAGACCTTTTTTTCTCTTTTTTGTACTGTTTTGAGGGGCTATCCTCCCTTCATTTCGCTACATCACCGAAATTCGGGGTTGGTAATGCGCTGAACTTGTTGGGGGGTGGGGGTACCCACTCCTTAAAGCCGTACAAATAGGGCCAATTTGGTCGCCGCATTGTATGACTAGATGCTTAATAGAAAGTGTGATACGCGTCGTACTATGTACTCTTAATTGTTTGTTAATGTATGCTCTTAACAATAAAAGAGGTAATATAGTGAATGCAAAACTATGATATAATACAATATCATAATTATTCATACTATCATTCATTTGTCATGGTAATTATGCTATACAATGGAGACCTATTAAAAATTATGGAACTAATATTGAGAACAGAATATTAGATACATGAAAGTGTTATAAAACAATGATAAACTATACCATTAATATAACCTCAGTTGGATTTACAAAACTTTTTCTTTGGAATAAGTCATATATTACTGCTACGATGCGAAACAGCAAACAGTTCATATCAAATTGATATTTCACCATTTTTGAAAAAGTTGTGTAAACCCTACTGGGGCCATACCTGTAGTATAACTACTAGTATGTGAATACGGGCCTTTGTGTTTATTTAAGCGCTTAGCAAACACTAACGCTTAACTTAGCGTTTCAATTTTGTATTCACATACTTAAAATTTAGTGTTTGGCTTAGAATTAAGCGCTTAAGTTTAGGGACCTCGGGAGCTCCCTAAGCGCTAAGCGCTTAGTTAGTGGATGGTGTGGGGAAGGGGTAGGGAGAGTAAGGGAGGTTCTTGGCCGCCATGGGAAGGAAGGGCATGCAATTTAGGATATATTAGTGACATTTTCCGACCAATTCAATCCATTTTGCTCGTTTAATCGCCAAAAATAAAAAATGCACTTTGTTGTCGAAATTAGTTTTTTTGCATTTTTGAGTAGAGCATCTTAATCGAAGTAATTTTTTTCAAGAACTTCTATTTGAAAATTTATATTTTTCACGATATGCCCCCTGAAACATGTAGAGCTGATTTTGCATTTTTCAGGAATCCACTTGCTGAAAACATTTTTTACAAATGTATAGTTCGAGAAAAATACATATTATTAATAAGAAATATTAATTTAAATAAATCTTTAATCGAATTTATAAATACCAAATGGAAATGCCGATAAATAACGAATTCCGGATCCACTTCAAGCAGGGAGCGCACTCCAAGCCAAAGCCAAAACTAAGCACAAAAGTTGCTAAACGCTAAGTTTAGTATAACACTAATTTTTAAGCGTTTATTTTGTGAATAACAGTTGAGTACAAATTAAGCGCTAACACTTAGCAAACGCTTAGCGTTAGTATGTGAATAAGTCTTAGTATGTGAATTCGGGCCAAAGTATGTGAATTCGGGCCCTTGTTGAGCCAATTTTTTCAAATCGCAAGCCGAAAATTCGCGTTTGTACTCACACGCACTTTATCTCAGCATCATGCAGAGAATACTGCTTTATTTTACAAAAAACTACACAACACTCAATAAAACACCGATAATTTGATAATTTAATTTTAATAATTTAATTTTATAATAATTTAATTTAATTAATTTAATAATAAAGTATGTTCAAGTAAAACACATCTGCTAGTGTTTTTTAATCTTCAAAAATCATTACATACGTGTAAATGCAGTGGCTTATGAACCTTTTTTCGTGAAAATCTGACGTAAACATATAAATTTCAAAATTACAAAACTAAGCCTAAGCCTCAGCCTAAGCCCAAACTAAGCTTGTTATTAACTCTGGGACCAAACCTAAGCCTAAGCCTAAGCCTAAATCCAAACTTGAGCCGATATTTGAGTGATTTTGAAAACACACACGCACACTCACACGTGTGGGTGGAGCCTTGCTGTAAGGAGAGTAAAATGAAAATCTGTTTCTTGCTGTAAAAAGCTGAAAAATTTTCGAAAATTTTTTCATGTGATATGCACATCAAATTGAAGGAAATTCAATCCCGAACATTTCAGGAGCGCCACCTTAATGGTTAAATGCAGTTGGGGGGGGGAGTGGACTAGGGATGGAAGTCTCGGTTTTTTTTCCGAGACCGAGACCGAGACCGAGACCGAGACCACGAAACCGAGACTACCGAGACCGAGACTAAATTCCGAGACCGCCAAAACCGAGACTTTGGGTCATTTTTTGCCATTTTTTTACCTATTTGTTTGATGACTTTTTACACGTTTTTAAGCAAAATTACAAGACCATGGTCAGACACCTTATGTATATATAACTAAGAGCTACATCACGGCAATGGTGGTTACATTCCTGGTTCGTTCCTCCTTTTGTGTGGGTGTGGGAACCTGTCATTTTAAATACTGTGAAATTTTGAACTCTGTCCCAAAACCCAAAGCAGACGCAATTTGTCCTTGTTCTCGCCAGAAATAGCAATTTTAGACACTGTTTGGCCGAATTTAGTTAAAAATAACTCAGATTGTATTGGAATTACCAATGTTGTGCTAAAATATATACACCCATGATAGAAAGGGTCTATGGCTCAAAAATTAGACCTGCACGCCATGACGCTCTTTCATTCTTTGCCTCAGGCGTGACACTCCTTTAAGTGTGCCCCCTCAATCCCCTGGGACTAAATTTTAGTTGGGAGTGGAGTCTTCCCTTCTCATCTACCGAACTACATGTGTCACAGCATAGCTCAACAGAACTAAACTTTTAGCTAAACTCATACTACAGAACAGGGTTTTTTTTTTCAAAATCGGATTTCATCATTCTGGCGTCATTTTTAAACTCCTGTCGTCATTTTTATTTTTCGTTCGTCAAAATTAGATTATGGCTTTACAGTATATAACCGTTGCGCTGCAGCAATATTGCTAGCTATCGTTATCGTACAGTAGCGTACGCGTACCGACAGAAAATTTTCGACCACAATTTAAAAAAACAGCATTTTTATGAAATTGAAGCGGTTTTTTGCCTAAAGCAACCCCAAAATTTCCAGCTTTTGCCTAAAAATGGAAAAATTTTTGCAAAAATTGAAAATATGTCGCAATTTTTAGCTTTTTGCTCATTTTTAAAGCAATCTGGGGCAAATTTTAAGTTTTCGGGCACCTTTTTCAACTTTGAGGAGGGTATGCTTCCCCTGGAATCTCAAATCTCGGGGGGAACACCCCCAGACCCCCCTTGTACATCTGCGTGCCGAAGATTTCGGTAAAATTTAAAGTAAAAAAATTTCGGAGAGAGAACGACATTTTCGATTTTTTGTAATAATGCTTTTTTGCACTTTTTGGCAATCTAACATAAAAATTAACAGATAATAGCTCATATTGTCCGACCATTATACTAATTATGGCCGACCGAAAACATCAGAGCTAAAGTTTGACCTCAGAATGTCAAGAAGAGTAAGCCAAAGATGAAGAAGGTCTAAGAGAGACAACCTTGAAAAACAAAATTGGAGATTTTTTCTCTTTTTTTAGGCCAAACTTGGTCAAGTGGAGACTATATAATTATAACACTGAAATTTTTTTGAGCCGGTAAATTAAAAGCGAATCACGTCAGAAGCACAACGTCACATCAGATTAGTGTACTAGACAGGTAAATGTACTCGTTTACACATGCAGAGACTTTGGTGAAAGCGAATAACAAGCCACTAAGTTGCAGGGGTCTGGGGGCGGCAGCCCCCAGAAAAAAAGTGGAGATTTTTTCAATTTTTAGGCCGAATTTGGTCAAATCAGCGTCAATATTTGCTCAAAACGCTTCGTCAAAGCTTCGTCATTTTTATTTTCTGAACGTCATTTTTAAGTTTCATTTCTGCAAATGACGCCATTTTTGACTAAAAAAAACCCTGCTACAGAATTGGAAATTACAGTTAAGTTGTATGTGAAGCCACCAATTGGCATAAAAAAGTTGACCAGCCAAACACTAATTAATAGTACTAAAGAATAAAATATAATAATCACAGAGACAGACTTGAAAGATAATATGAAATAAGAAACTTAATCACAAACATACATTTTTGTGTGTGTACTGCGTTTACTGATATTCTAAACAACCACAGTAAAGTTGTTTTCGGAAAAAATGACAGAATCTCACTGTTAGGTGGGAAATTTTGGTGAAATAAAAACTTTCCAAAAAACAGTTCCTGCCAAAAATATAAACCAAAGGGGGGACCACAGGAAAATTTTTTATAGATTTGAAAAACCGAGACCGGGTACAAACCGAGACTTTTCGACTACCGAGACCGAGACCGAGACCGAGACCGAGACTGGGCTAGTCTCGGGTTTTGACCGAGACCGAGACCGAGACCAAGACCTCCATCCCTAAAGTGGACCTATTTTTTTGAGTAGCACAGGAAAAAATCTGAGTAGAAAAGACGTAGAAAAAAAGTAGAAAACCGTTTTCTACAATTTTTCTACATTTTTTCTACAATTTTTCTACTTTATTTCTACTTTTTTTCCACTTTTTTTCTACTTTTAGGTTTTTTTAAAGATTTAAATTTTTGGCATCGAAATTAAAATTTTGTCAATGTTTTCAAGTCTTGACAGCCATTTTTGTTTCGAACAACTGCATTTTTTACAATTTTTGCAAAATTTTATTTTTTGCCGTTTCTACTTTTTTCTACTATTTTTCTACTTTTTTTCTACAATTTTTCTACTTTTTTTCTACTATTTTTCTACAATTTTTCTACTTTTTTTGTACTTTTTCAGTTTTTGTGTCAATTATACTTTTGATACAAAACTAAGTGTGCGTTAATGTTTTCTAGAGTTCTAAACCCATGCTGTGGTCGCAAAATGTACATTGTTTGCATTTCTTTGAAAATAGTATTTTTCTACTAATTTTCTACTTTTTTTCTACTATTTTTCACTATTTTTCTACTATGAAAACATTGAAAACAAACAAGTTGAGAGGATAGTCTCTACCAAATCGTCAAAAGAATTTCGAACCAGACTGCGAGAGGTAGATTTAACACATTTTTTTAAGGGGCGTTGGGGTTAGGTGACCACATATGTAGGTCGTCCCCGCTCCCACTCCTTCGAAACCCCCCGTCATTATAGCATATGTATACTTTTGGATTAACAATAATGTTAACATGTTTTAGCTTAACTATATTATTGGACTTTCTAACATTTTTAAATAAATCCTTGTGTTAACCGTTGTGTTACGAAATTTTCTCTTTTTTGTGTTTCATTGGAGTAAACTTTTTCTTCTTCTTCTCCCCCCCCCGCCCCCCCCCCCCCCCCCCCCAACACAACCCCACACCAACAACACACACCCAACAACAACACACACCCCCACCCCAAACAACACAAAAAACAACAAACAAAAACACAAAAAACAACAACAAAAAACAAACACACCATCCCCTTCTGGCTACGCCCCTGTTGCTGTGGACAGTTTTATTTTAAATCCGCTCCGTTCACTATGCAGCAATTAGCAAAACGATAGATTGAAATGCAAAAAAGTGAGTTTTTCAATTTTAGGTTGAATTCAGTTAAGTGGAAGTAGTATCAATTGTTGTTAACCACTGTTAAATAAACACACTGTCAGTTGCGTAGCCAGAAAACACTGTCAGTTGCGTAGCCAGAAAAGAGGAATGACTTTTTGCAATGGGTTAAAATGCACTTTTTAGTAATTTTAACACTTAACTTCCCATGGCAAACGCAAGATCACTAAGCCACAAGTTGCGGGGGTCTGGAGATTTTTTTCAATTTTTAGGCCGAATTTGGTAAACAGGAGACGTATATCAGAATTTTTTTCCGACAGGAAAATTAAGACAAAAGATGGCAACGGCACATCAGAGTACCATGCAGTGTATTAAACAAGTCAATGAATGAAGCATAATGCACTCTTGTAGACATGCACAGGATTTGATTAACGATAATAAGTAATAACAAGGACCAGTAAGCCAGAAAGTTGCGGGGGTGTGGTTGGGCGGCAGCCCCCGTAGAAAATACAAAAGCATCCTCCGGGTACGCAACAACCGCAGGGGGGTAACTTAATTGAAATTAGAGAAATTTTGATTTTTAGAGCGAATTTCGTCAATTGGAGACGTATAGGAAATTTTTTCTGTTGGGCAATAAAAACCAAAGGGGGGAACCCTTGGGTAAAATTTCAGTCAGAAAAAATTTCGGGGGGGGGGCCCCCGGCTGCATCTGGGGTCAGCCCCCCCCCCCCCCCCCCCCCGCGCCCCCCCCCCCCCCCCCCCCCCCCCCACACACACACACACACACACACACACACACACACACACACACACACACACACACACACACACACACACACACACACACACACACACACACACACACACACACACACACACACACACACACACACACACACACACACACACACACACACACACACACACACACACACACACACACACACACACACACACACACACACACACACACACACACACACACACACACACACACACACACACACACACACACACACACACACACACACACACACACACACACACACACACACACACACACACACACACACACACACACACACACACACACACACACACACACACACACACACACACACACACACACACACACACACACACACACACACACACACACACACACACATATATATATATATATATATATATATATATATATATATATATATATATATATATATATATATATATATATATATATATATATATATATATATATATATATATTGGACGAATAACGAATTGGAAACTTTTTTTTGCAATGTACTGTATGTATATATACCTCAAGTTTTGTTGAAACTTGATTGAATTTTGTCATTGTTTCAGGATGAGCTTTTGCATATAGCTGCCTAGAGAACTCCATTAATTTTGCGTGAAAAGCACAGTGCTTCCTGGCCGAACGCTTCACACTGGGTTTGTTTTGGTTTTAAACACTTTAGTTTAGAAGCATGTCCAAAACAATAGCAGGGTTGGGTTGGTAGTGTTTTTTTCCTCAGAAATTTTGCGTCTTCTGACGCCAATTTTTTTTATCTGTTTGAAAAAAAGTGCGCAGAGCGATTATAGATGCTACCTAAGCGCGATTTCATTTAAAAATAATTTAATTATATATGGCACTGGCCGTTTACAAAAAACTTTCATCTCTGTTTTTAACGAGTGTGCAATAGCTGGGTCCGGGTTTAACTTTTAAATTCTGGGATCTTATGATGAGTATCGACCTAAAAGTGGTGTCTCAGAATCTAGAAATTTCTACGTTTCTGCATCAAACAGAGACCTAGGGAGGGAAAAAGTGGACTTGAAGCTTTTTTTCGATTTTCAGGCTGAATTTGGTCAACTGGAAACTAGGCGGGGGGGGTGGAGGGGAGGGCGGACGCCCCCCCCCCCCCCCAAAAAAAAAAATTTTTTTTTTCTCGATTGAAATTTCACACAAGGGTTTTCAAGATAGCGTAAAGCTAAAAATGCTGCTAAAAAACAAAAGATGTAAACGTCACATCAGACAGCTGTGGCGTACCCAGGGGGGGGGCTAGGGGGACATCAGCCCCCCCTTCGCGGTTTTAGCCCCCCCTTCGCGATTTCAGCCCCCCCCCTTTTTCACATTTTTCCTGTGGTCCCCCTTTGGTTTTATGACACCACTGAAAAAATTTTCCGGCACGTCCCCAATTGACCAAAATGACACTGAAATTTCAAAAATTTCCCAAAATTTTCTTTCGAGGGGATCTCGCCCCCAATTCATTACTGCTCTAATGTATATACATACATAACATATCTGCTATGTTGTATTAATTAATAATAGAATATAAACTATCCTAAGCATAATGATAAATATAATAATCCAGTTTTTAGTGTACCAAACCCAGTTTCAAATATACCAAACGAAAGCTCATGACCCGCTTATCATTTTTCGGTTAACTCCTAAGCTTAATTCTATTTATGGAAATACAATTAATTTTTGGAACAAGTTCATAGTGTTAAATAAAACAAACAAAATAACTTAAACTGACTTTAACTTACCATTGTCGTAATCCCCGTGGTGTAGTGGTTAGCATCGAGGAGTCTCATCCCTCTGGTCGCTGGTTCGAGTCCAGCCGGGGGTCGTTTTTTCTAATTTTTAACTTGGGTTTTTTTAGAATAACGAAAGTATTGCATTTCGATCACATACTTGCGTATAGATCTAAGGCACTTCTTCATCAGAAATTTTCTCGAATTTTTTTGTCCTTTTTGTGATCCGCGTATTTGCTTCACGTACATGGATTCCTAACATGCCCGACGCACTAGACTTGTAATGAGCAATGCTAACAACTATTATTGGTATTAAGTTATATATATATTTTGTGTGGCTTTTAATTAAAAACCGTGCGGTTGGTGGAGTGAAGAAGAAGAAGAATTTATTGGGCATAAAACAAGTCAAAAATGGGCGAAGGGCGAATGTCAAGAGTCAAGAGTGGAGGGCGAACGTCTAAGGACAGCCTTAGTCACACATAGTTTTTTCTTCATTTTTTTCCAGTACAGAACGTATTTTTCAGGTTTGCTAGTCCCCCCATGGGCTAATTTTTGCAGCCGTAAATTTTTAAAAATTTGTAAAGATTTGCTCTCTAATCGAAAAATTTTTTCCGGAGGCCGCTTCCCTCCGGAACCACCGCGCGGACTTTACTTCGCTTTCCGGTGTCATCTCGCTGGGTTTATTCAATGTTCAGACAAATTTTTAAACAAGGATGTCTTCCCCCATTTAGCTTTTATGGACCTTCCAAAAAAATCTTATGATACGTCTCCAATTCACTAAATTTGCCTAAAAATAAAAAAATTCTCAATTTTTTTCATGGAGGCAGCCGCCCCCAGACCTCTGCAAACTGCGCGACAAGTTACTAGTCAAGTCAATCAAGTTTGTATGATTTCACGACAAGTGTTGCTTAGAATTGGTTTTTCAATGCAAATATTATTTCAAAATTTTAAAAATGCTCCAGCTTCTGGGGGCTGCCGCCCCCAGACCCCCACAACCACTCTGATTTTAGGACCAGTGTTGCTTAGAATTGCTTATTCAATGCATATTTTATTTCAAAATTCTGAAAAAGCTCCAGCTTCTGGGGGCTGCCGCCCCCAGACCCCTGCAACCGCTATGATTGTAAGACATCAGACATTTTTTCAATATCAATGCAATCAGTTTAAAAATTCTAAAAAGCTAAACCTTCCGCAGATTGCCGCGGACTGCGTGTACGTTCCACCCCCCCCCCGGTCGACGACCATCAGTTCAGCCCCCCCCCCCCCTTCGCGAAATCCTGGGTACGCTACGGTCAGACAGTGTAACATGCAAGTAAATGCAGCATATATAGTGGTGCGGGGAAAAAAAACCCTAGTGCTTCCTGGCCGAACCTCACGACATAGGACCTTTTTGAGTATGCAGGTGGAAAGCGCATCCCAAACTGACTTACCACACCAATTTCTGTGCAGTTTTGAGGCCTGTAGCGTTTTTTATAAAATTTCAAAATTTTGCATGTTGGAAAATTCCAAAGTGACAAAATTTTCCAAATTTTTGACTTGTCATAATTTTTCACAAAAACACTTTTGACCAACGCCGTTTGCATTTTTCAAGAGAGTTACCTTTCCTCTATACTTCTGAAGCTCGAAAACCGTGAAAAACGCTGTGGTTGACCAGTGACTGGTCAAAGTTTGTGCGAGAAAAAAAA
Source organism: Trissonchulus sp. WLG1_4 (assembly GCA_030248245.1). Taxonomy (NCBI): domain Eukaryota; kingdom Metazoa; phylum Nematoda; class Enoplea; order Enoplida; family Ironidae; genus Trissonchulus; species Trissonchulus sp. WLG1_4. The sequence goes on from JASANF010014880.1 coordinate 22,198, forward strand.
CCCCATTGCGGGGAAAAAAAACCCTATTTTGTTTGGCGGCATTTTTTTGCTAAACTCACCCATTGTTGCTACTAAAGTTAGTTCATCTGGGCTAACAACATGCGTAGAGTTCATTAAAACCGTTTATTCGGCCGCAAAACGTCGTTTTTTGTCATTTTGGGCCATACCCCGACACCCCTTACGAAACCTGTTTTGATGATGTTTCACCAAAATTTGGCATTTTTTGCAATATTTAGGTTTTAGCTGCTGCGTACCAATTAAATCCAAGAATGATAGACGCGGGCGGTGTTTGTCCGCTGTTTCTCACGTAATAAGCGCAAAAATCTGTTTTTAATGCTTTTAAATACGGAAAAAATGCCTATTTGGGCAGAAGTCATTCTGCCAAAACGGGTCGATTTTTGAAGAATCATTGTGAGTCACATGGATGTCGCAGAAACGGTTTTTTAGTCCATACTGCAGCCTAAGAGTTGTAGAACACGATGAAATTGTGTTTATATTCCCTGCTAATAGAACAACCAGAAAAAGTGATAGGGTTTTTTTTCCCCGCATTAGGGTTTTTTTTCCCGCATAGGGTTTTTTTCCCGGAGGTTTCGAGACTCATTACTCAGAAACGTGAGTGGTTACAATCCATTTTATTAGTGCAACAGTTAGGCGAAAGATGGCCGTTATAACAGCCACGAGCATTAATGGATCCGATTTATGTGGAGCACAGGACGACCCGAAAAGTTGAAAATAGGGGTTTTTTTCCCGCACCACTATATAGTGTACTCGTATATATATATACACATGCAAAGGATCATACTATAAGCGATTGATACTCGCTGTCACGATGCGCGATTGAGACGAAACACTAAAAGGTTTCTGCATGTTCGCTGCGTTCAACAAATTCTTATATGTCATTGACATTTTCGAAAGCTGGCGCTCACGAATTGTTCGCGCGAATAGAATGGAATGGAATGGAATGGAATGGAATGAACAACCGCCCCACAGTACGCAAACGAGTAGAGTTGAATAGAGTTCAGTCCTAGGGCTGACTTAGATTCAAACCTCGGTGCATATGATTTCGAACAATTTGAGAACACACACGCACACTAACAACACGTGTGCAGCCTTGCTGCGAACAAAGCAGCAAAAATTAAAAATGTCGGGATTTTTTGAAAAAATGTGAAGTTAGTTCTATTATTTATTATACTAAAAAATGTTTATTATTTTTGGAAATTCTAAAAAAATCGGTATAAAAATTTTGTAATTCGGTCAGAAACTTTAGGTACCCGAACCACTTTTTGCGTCTCCGAACTGACTTGTACCCGAACCCGAACCCGAACTGAAAAAATGACCCGAACCGTACCCGAACCCGAACCAGAACTGTCGTCCCAACACTAGACATGGAGTATATATATATAATATAGGTCAAACTGAAGAATAGGGAGAAAATTATTTTTGGCCCTAAAACGCTTCCTACCCCATCTTTTAAGAAAAATAGAACCCCCATCGCCAGCCAAGCAAATTTCGGTCCATCGCTGGGGATTTTTTTAAAATATGGAGCTGGTTGGAGCATTTTAGTTCAGCAAATTTATTTTTGACGCTTATTAACAAGTTTTCCCATAAAATTAGGCCTCAGGCTTAGGCTTAGCGCTTAGACTCGGAGCTCAGGCTTAGGCTTAGTGCTTAGGCTGAGGCTTAGTACTTAGGCTTAGTATGTGGGTTAGCAAAAGATTAGTTTTATTTGCTAGAATCAAATAAAAGGGCACTTGCTTCTGTGGAATCATAAATAAAGCTGAACCTTTGAACCGAAATTGGCTGTCAGCGCAAGCGTGATGCTGAGCATCAGTGACGTTTTGAATTCGTATTTATGGTATTCGGATTTAATAAAAATTGCTACTTATAACTAAAGATGGCTATTGTTTCTTGGAAAATGTAATTAATCTGTAGTCTATGCAAAAAAACAATAACTATTGATATATCAAGTACAATCAAAAATTGGACGTTTCTGGCGAATCTGGCCAATTTTTCGGCAGGAACCCGGTCAAAAAGCCTTCATTTTTATTCTAAAAAATTGTAAACAATAATCTGACACCATTTAGACACGATTAGAACGGAAAAAACAAGGGCTTCGAAAAAAATGCGTAAACGTCCCTCACTGAAGGTTCAGATTTCGGGGGTCATATCTCAGAAAATCCAAAAAGTGGATATATGAGCTCATTTTAACGATGCTTGTTTGGGTTAAATACAGTTGGGGGGGAATAGTGGACCTATTTTTTTGAGTAGAGCACCTTGGGGGAACCATTTTTGCTTCAAGAACCCCTGTCTCATTTTTTGGATTTTCTGAGATACGTCCCCCCGAAATCTAAACCCTCAACGAGGGACGTTTTCGCTTTTTTTTCCAGAGCTCTTGTTTTTTCTGTTCTAACCGTGTCCAAATGGTGTCAGATTATTCGTTACAATTTTTTAGAATCAAAACAAAGGCTCTTTGACCGGGTTCCTGCCGAAAAAATGGCCAAATTCGCCAGAAACGTCCAATTTTTGACCAAATTCAAACTTGGCCTTAATTTAGGCTTGGGGTTAGGCTTAGGGCTTAGGCTTAGTATGGGGCTTAGGCTTAGGTTAGTATATATCAATAGAAGAAGAAGAAGAAGAAGAATTTATTGGGCATAAAACAAGTCAACTACAATACAAGCACAATAATTTCTGGACATGCTTCTGAAACGTTTTTGGGCTGTTATATACAGTTCGTATATAAAATCAACAAAAAAATAGGCCTACCCTACTCACGTTCGCATGTACCAGACACAACAAAACTATTCATATTAACAATAACAAAACAAAAACATTGTATTAGGAAAAAAATATTAGTTCAATATAAAAAAAACACAAGTATACATAACGTCAGCTTCCTATGTAAAAAATTGATTATGCCAGGTCAACCCGCGGGCAGAAAATCCTATGGATTTCTGAAAGCCCGCCCTTTTAAAAATTGATACAGCAGACTGTTTTGGGAGTCAAGCTTGTTTTTAAAAATAGTTAAGGACGAAGCATTTACCACGTCATTTGGAAGTGTATTCCAAATATTAACTACACGAAAAGGAAAACTATTCAAAATATAGTTTGTGCGACCCTGTTTTGGGTATAATTTAAGGGAATTCCCACGAGTCCCAGAATGATTTGCAAATGAAAAGAAGTCAGAAAACAATACGTGCACATTTCCATGAAGAATTTTATAAACAAGAACAACATCACGTTTGATTCGACGAAGTTCTAATGCCTCTAGCTCGCAAATTTCAAGTCTACGCTGGTACGTCAAGTTCCACAGACCCTTGATACGTTTGGTAAAACTACGCTGAACGTTTTCCAAACTATCTATATACTGCAAATGAAACGGAGACCAGACTTCACAGTTATACTCTAGTAGTGGTCTAATATGAGTAACAAACATAGTTCTCATGAAACACAAGTCTCGGCTTCGGAAAACTCGGTAAATCATGCCAACTTTTCGTGACGCTTTGGCTACTAAGGATGAGCAGTGTTCCGCATTCGTTAACTTACTTGAAACTATGACGCCTAAGTCTTTGACGTTTTGTTCGTTTTTGAGAGCTTGTCCGTTCAGTATATAATGTGACACATTATCGCGATTTGGGCCTAACTGAAGAACACAACATTTACACACGTTTACCTGCAACTGCCACATATGGAGCCATGAACTCACCTCAGTGAGATCCTTTTGCAATAACATTGAAAACTGTTCAGATTTACTGTAATTAGCAAAAATTTTTGTATCATCCGCATACATCCTGCACTTACCTGTCAGTACAACATCGGGTAAATCGTTGATATAAATAAGAAATAGTAGAGGGCCCAAGACTGAGCCTTGTGGTACACCACTTGTCACAGGACTCCAAAATGAACGCGAGTCCCCTACCTTGACCCTTTGTGAGCGGTTTTCGAGAAAAGCGCGCAGGTATGCTAAAGCCTTACCTTGAATTCCGTATGCTTCGCATTTATACAGCAGCTTTTCGTGTACAACTGAATCAAAGGCTTTACGTAAATCCAAATATATAACATCTACGTTTTCTTCATCCTGAATTGCTTGTATCCACGCATTAGTGCAATCAATAAATTCAGAAAGTGTTGACCTCCCCGGTAAAAAACCATGTTGTTCAATTTTAATCAAATTGTGCTGTAACAGAAAACGCAGAAGTTCATCTTTGATGATACGTTCCATTACCTTGCAAATGACCGACGTTAACGAAATAGGACGATAATGTTCCGGCATATGAGGAGATCCTTGACCTTTATATATAGGAACGACATCCGCTTTGCTCCAATCGGACGGAAGGACTCCTACCTCAAAACATACCGCAAACATCTTGCAAAGAGGGATTGTCAGTTCTTCTTTGGCATTTTTCAAGAGCCTGCTTGGTATCTGATCCGGACCGCTAGATAAACTTGAGGAAACGAATGTAAGCGCATTACTTACCTTTGAAGGTGTAAACAGGATGTCAGAAAAGACATTTCCGTTGCTTCTGTTTCTAAAAAAAGGTCTTGTTTGGTTATCTAAAGTAAAAACACTGCTAAAATACTCGTTCAAACTATTTGCTTTTAGAACATCGTCGCATATTTCAATACCATTAACAACAAGATTGGGGACATTTGAATTTTTACACAAAACTTTTTTCACGTACGAATGGAGCACGCTAGCATCAGGGTTGCTCGCAATATGTTTTTCGTGTATTGATCGATCCCGAGAGATTAGTTTGTTACATTTTTTAGTCCAAAACGACAGCAATGTTTTCCAGAATACTGATCGAGATTTTTTGAAACTCTGCCAAACTTTAGCCTTTTCTGTTAAAGCGTGCTTTGTATCCTTTAAAATTGGAAAAAAATTTCTACGTCTATTGGATCGAACAGGTATACAGTTTGATACACCAAAGTTTAACACAGCTAAAAATTCACGCCAATAATTTTCAGGACAGTGACAAGTTTCAAAAATAATATCCCAGTTGATGGATTGCAAAAAAGCCTTGAAGTCTCGACATTTATCATAATTTAGTTGATTATGCAATGATTCACGTAAAACATTGTTAACAGCGAAGGTTATAGAATAGTGATCAGACAAAACAGGAGCATCTACAGTTGTGGTAGTTACTAAAAACTCATCTGAGGTTAATACCAAATCCAATAGATTTCCGGCAATATGCGTGGGTTCTTTTACTGATTCAAACCTTCGTTAAGAGTAAAATACAGAAATTCCTTGGATATACTATCCGTTGCAGTTGAGTTTACCCAATTTATAGAAGGAAAATTGAAATCGCCACATATAATAAAGCACTTTTGATTATTAATAAGAAATGTAATCAAACTTATCAATAATTTTGTCTCATCTAAATTACTATCTGGAGGTCGATAGACACATATAAAACGGCATTTTACATCTCTCAAACCAAACACATCTACGGCACATACATCCAGACTACAATAGATTTCGGGCACTGTAACGGGTGAACATTTGAAAGTACTTTTTATAGAAATGATTACTCCCCCACCCTTCTTCTTTTTTGAAGTTCTATCTTTTCTAAATGTTAGAAAACCAGGAATTTCAAAAATATCATTCGTTTGTAGCCAAGTTTCTGTTAATAGAAAAGCATAAAAAGCATTTTTGTTTATAAATGATAGAAAAACATCCCGTTTCAAGCATGAAATACTACGGCAATTGGTATAAAAGCAGTTGAAGTTTACGATGGGCGGGCTGTGTCTTCATGGTCTTGCTCCGGGATTGAATTTTCGCAGCGAGTTTCGGTGGACAATTTCGTTCTGATGAATGATAATGTCCGCATCCGGGTGTTCTTCTCTCAGCGTGTGCAGCTTGGCTCTCAGTGCACGGTCTGCGATCCGCTCTCGGTAGGTCAAATCGTGTCGGACATAGGCCTTCGAGTCCGCTGAAACACTCGATTTAAAACCGCGCAAAAATGCTCCCTTCGGCTTTCCAGACTCAAATTTGACTTTTAGAATGCGAACATATTGACGCCCATTTGTGGCTGGCTTTACTTGGCCGTCTCGAAAGACGTCTAGCACAGAATTGGGATCGATGTTCAGCTTGTTACACACTCCCATGACAATCATTTGGTCGCTCTCGCAGCGCACCTTTGTTGTGTCTGCTTCTGCCAGTCCCACTATCACTACATTGTTTCTTTTGCCCTCCTTCTCAAGCGCTTCGCGAATTTCCTCTTGAATATTGAACGATGAAACGTCAATCTTGGGCGTGGGCTCAGTTTTTAAAGCTTGAATCTGCTGTTGCAGGTCAGCTAACTTTGAATCTATTTCGGATTTGTAAGTTTCAAAATCCCGGTAGAGTGTGAAAACCTGCTCACGCTTAGGCTGGCAGTTAACACAAAAGTAGCTGATGTTACCAGACTGCTCTTGGATGGCCCGATACGTGTTGTCAGAAATGTTGGCAGTCTTCGATCCAGGGCATATTTTGTGGCACCAAGAGTGACATAAGTCGCAGTCCGCAGCCTCATCAGAATCCTTCACGTCCTTTTGGCACACAACGCAGAGCTCCATTTTGACTGGTTTGGAGTTCTTGCGGCCTTGCTTCTGTTGAGGCGCCATGTGAACCAAATGGGTCAAATCTGAATCAAATGGGTTAAAACCATTCAATGGGTTCAATCAGGCATAGGCTTACAGGCTTAGGCTCAGGCTTAGGCAATAAAAAAACGAAGTTTTCTAGAGAATCTGGCCTAGAGAATCCTGCCAACTACATAAGCCTAGACGGGGTTAAATGCAGTTGGGGGGGGGAAATAGTGGACCTATTTTTTTGAGTAGAGCACCTTGGGGGAAGCATTTTTGCTTCAAGAACCCCTATTTCATTTTTTGGATTTTCTGAGATACGACCCCCCGAAATCTAAACCCTCAGTAAGGGACGTTTTCGCAACTTTTTTCCGAAGCTCTTGTTTTTTCTTTCCGGTTCCAGCCGGAAAATTGGCCAAATTCTCCAGAAACGTCCAAATTTTGACCAAATTCAAACTTGGCCTTAATTTAGGCTTGGGCTTAGGCTTAGGCTTAGAGCTTATTCTTAGTATGGGGCTTAGGCTTAGTATCAGGCTTAGGTTCAGGCTTAGGCTCAGGTTCAGGCAATAAAAAATGGAAATTTTCAGGAAAAATCCTGCCAGCTTAGCCTAGAGAATCCTGCCAACTAAGCCTAGACGATTCCCTAAAACATCATAACGCACTTAAAACTATTCAAAAACAAAGATTATATATAGCCATTTTTGTCCACTTCCAAAGACACTGAAAATGCAATTTTCGAGGGGTCATAGCTCAGAAAATCTAATCTAAATTTGTGGATAGGGGTTCTATTACAAAAAATGCTTCCCTCAAGGTGCTCTACTCCAAAAAATAGGTCCACTATCCCCCCCCCCCCACGTGCACTTGATCCCACCTTAATAGCCATGGATTAAACATATTTCCCCACAAAAGATATCACATTTAAGGGATAAATACGGCGTTGAATTAATTTCTAATGCCTCAAATCCTAGTTCAAAACTTCCCTAATGCACAGAGCCAAGCTCACGCTGGCGGGCAGTTTTGGTTTTAAAGTCCAGTTTTCTTCATTATTCCACAGTAGCAAACGTCCTTTTACTTGATGCTGGGAACTAAAACTAATTTTTTGCTCACCCACAGCGTGAGCACTAAGCCTCAGCCTAAGCTCTGACTCTGAGCGATAAGCCTAAGCCTGAGGCCTAACTTGAAAGAAAAACCGCTTAAGGTAGCGCTCAGCAACAAAACTCATGTTCGGCGCTAAGCTCTTGCAATAAGTAGCAATACCACTTTAATTGTACATCAAAGAGACTTCAAAAAAACGTATTTACAATACAGTTCAGCACTTTAATGTGAATGTGTCAAATTTTATGACCATGTCGAATTTTCTATTCACACTAATTTTGTTTTTGACCTAGCTCAGCGAAACTTCAACCGATTTTGACAATCTTGGTATCGTTAAAAAGATCTTTCAAAAATCTAGACGTCAAATGTCTTCGATTTTCGATTCCGATTATTGATTTTTCAAAAAATCGATTTTTCCAAAATCAGTTGTGTTTGAGCGGCTACAAAAAGTGCTGAGAGCCAAAAATTTAAAATCGAAAAAATTCGACGTCTGCATTTATATTCTTTCTTTCATTGTGCAAAATTTCAACTCGATCCCAATTGGCAGCAGGGAGCTAGATCAAAGAAAAGTAGTCGACTTCGCTGCGCAAAAATGTGAGGTTTGCCCACACGTTTCACTTTTTAAAAAATTAGACCTTTCCTAGGCCTGCATAGTTCCGTTGAAAAAGTTACCAAAAGCCATACTCAATTTTGTAGGAAATTAAATCAAAAATTTTACATTTTCGAAGATTTATCAGCTTTTTAGGTTTTTCATTTTTTATTTGCTATTTTCCCGGCTAAATAACTCAGCAAAGCTTTAACGTATTCTTATGTTTAATACATCATTTTAAAGCTAAGAAACCGCGTATTTCAGTGATATGAGTAATCAGTTTATATTAAAACAAAAATTTTTATGCTGCCGCTACAAAATCGTCCAAAAAATATAAAAAAAATTTATCGCAATATGCACATCAAATGAAAGCTCTTTTCATTCTGAACAACTTTCCTTCAAGACATTATGGTCAAAAATGTCGGTGAAAAAAATTAAACGCCAAAGTCGGTTCCCCTGAGCGCCACCTTAAGAAGCATCAAACTAAACTTTACATTAACTTTACCGCACTAAAAAACCTCAACTAGCTTCATAATTTAAGTGATTTCGCAGATATAGCCCGAATTTTGTACTGAACCTTAATTGTGTTGTAACGCTTCAATCTGCCTGGTCCAGGTAGCTTCACAAAAAATTTTGTAACTTTTCAAAGCCTGAACCGATTTACAAAATTTTTTCAGCATTTTGTAGCTTTTAGAAGTTGCTGTTTCAGTGGTGGCAGCAGGTTTTTATTTCATTTAGTTTTTTTGCCTAAATCCAATTTTGCGCAAAAATTTTCATGTGATTCGAAAGAGCGATCAATTGTGACCCCCGCTGGGTTTGGGGGATATACGAGGATATACGGGGATATACGGGATATATGTAGGGGGACTCCGAATCATTAGTCGAAAAAATGCCGTTTTTTCGACTTATTCGACCCCTAAGGGTTTTAACACCAATAATTTCAACTTAGATTTTTATTAAAAGGGGCGGCAGTTCTTTTGGGGGCTAGAGATCAGATTGGGGGCTTGGCTGACGATGGGGGTTTTATATTTTTATTAAAAGATGGGGTAGGAAGCGTTTTAGGGCCAAAAATAATTTCCACCCCCCCGCGCCGAAGATTGACCCTGACCTTTAGCCTCCAAAATAGCTGTCGCCCCTTTTAATCAAAATATCGATTGAAATTATTGGTGTTAAAACCCTTGGAAGTGGAATAAGTCGAAAAAACGGCATCTTTTCGACTAATGATCCGGAGTCCTCCTGTTTCCCCCAAGCCTAGGGGGGGGGGGGCTCAAATTGAACGCTCTTTCGAATAGACTAGGGTATAAAGTTTGTAGAATGTAAGCTTTAGCTGGAAATCATATATACTTTGTCCAAAAATTAAACTTTACATAAAATTTTTTGGATTTAGGCTGAAGTACTGAATGAAATGAAAAACTGCTGTTACCATTGAAAGAGTAACTTCTAAGCTACTAAATGCTGAAAACATTATGCAAATCGGTTCAGGCTTTGAAAAGTTACAAAAGTTTTTCTGAAGCTACCAGGATCAGGCTGATTGTGGCTGATTTTCAAAATATGAAGTTAGTTGGGGGTTTTTTTTGGCGGTAAAATTATTCCTAATGCTTCTTAGCATGTTTTTTTATGAATTTAGGCCTCAGGCTTAGGCTTAGGCTTAGCGCTTAGGCTGAGGCTTAGTGGCTAGGCTGAGGCTTGGTGCTAAGGCTCAGGCTTAGTAGGTGGGATAGGAAAGGCTTAGTTTTGGTTGCTTGCATCAAATAAAAGGATACTTGCTACTGTGGAATCATGAATAAAGCTACACTTTTGAACCGAAATTGGCTGTCAGCGCGAGCGCGATGCTGAGCAGCAGTGTAACGTTTTGAATTCGTATTTATGCATAGTATTGGTAAATTCTTCAATATTAAAAAGTGCTTCTTTTCACTAAAAATGCCTATTTTCGTCGGAAAATGTAATTAATTGATTGTCTATGTAAAAAGAAACAATAACAATTGATATGTGAGCTCAGTTTAACTGTGCATATTTCGCTAATTATATATATATATAGTTTGAAAATTGAAAAATTAACATTTTTTGGTATATATAAATGAGCAAAATATATGTTAGAAACAAAGTTGAATTAAATATATTATTACTTATGATGATCAAACTTCAGACTGATATTACGACTGTATATATTGGTGAAAATTTTCTAAAATTAGCCCAGAATGTCGAAAAATTATGATTTTCGACAAAATTTGAATCTTTGCGAAAAGCAATACTTTTTTCGCTTGGAAAGTGCTAAAAATGAACTGAGCGCGTCCGAGAACCTAAAACGTGTTTTTACATTGAAAAAGTGTTAGTTTCAATTCCCCCCCAATCCCCATAACTCTAACTCTTTTTTCTAACTTTTTTCTGGCTTTTTTCAGATTTGCCCCCAATCGGTTTTTAATATTTTAGGCAGTAGCGTAGCCAGGATCAAGTTGAGGGAGGGGCCAACGTGCCTTTTTGCCCGAAAATTTTTCTAAGTTTGTCTACCTGGGGGGGGGGGGGTGGGAGTGCTACGCGACCCAAATTTTTTATCCGAGGGGGGGCCCGGGGCCCTGGCTACGCCACTGGTTTTAGGAGTACTTTTGCTCCCTTTTTATCTTTTATTTTAGTCTTTTGTGTATGTATATAATTCTCATTGTAATGCATTATTATTATTTCAGGAGTGGATTTTTGACAATGTCGCGGCCTGGGCCCCGAAGAGAGATGAGTTACATCCCCACGAGTCAGCACAGCTTGTTCATGCGTGGCTTCGATGGGGACCTGAGTATGACAAAAATTAGGTATATATATACTCCGGCAATCTGCTGCCGAGGTGGGACAGGTATGCGCGGTTTTGATGGTTTGACGTTTCCTCATGTAATGTGCAAGCCGTTAGCCGTATAATATAAATATAAATATTATATACTCGTATTTTAAACAATTTTTTTTCTGACAAAATTTTCTTGCTGTTTTAAGATTCGGGTGATTTAAAATTTAAGATTTCTTCGGCGCTAGCCTTGGGGAGGTCGTGACCGTCCGACTAGGGGATAAATTATCCCCTCTCTTAGCGATCGACCGGAGGCTCCGGCTCCGGCCGGATTTGAGCCTCCGGCTCCTGCTCCGGCTCCGGCAAAAAAAGTGCCGGAGCCGGAGAATTTTCATGGTTCAAACTTTGGCTAAATGTTCAAATTTTGAGAAAAAATCGCAAGATTAACGAAGCGGTTAGTCGATTACAGTACCTATATTACTGCCAGTTGGGATGGAGATGACTACCCCTCTCTAGCAATGTGTATTTTTACGTCTCCAATTGACTAAACTCGGCCTAAAAATAAAAAGTTTCTCACACTCACGCTGCCGCCCCCAGACCCCTATAAGCTTGTAACTATGTGACTTAGTGATTTGAACTTGAGTTTTAGCTCTGATGTTTTCGGCCGGTCAAATATGTTTGCATGTGCATGTGCTGTTATTTCGCAAATTTTTGTGCTAAAATAGCAAAAAAGTTAATTTTCACCCATTACAAAAAAATCGAAAAGTCATTCCCCCTAAAGATTTTTTCCTGGTTACAAGGTGGCTGATATACGCCTAAATTACAGGGGTGGGGCGGGGGGCGGGCGGTAATCTCCGGAAGCTACAGACATTCTACGGCGTCGCATCTTCTACAAAGTGCAATCTTTTCCAAATTTGTCTATTTTTTTTGGGTGTATATATAATATCAGGGTTGGCACGACAGCGCCAAACCCTAGAATATATAGGACCCACACACCATATTGCGAGATTTTAAAATGAATTTTTTTAATAACTGAAAATTTATGCAAAGCAAATCTGTTTTAATTTGGTATGTGTACTTGCCTGGGGGACGGCTAGATGCTGGCCAAATTTCAGGCAAATCGGTTGGGTATTACCCGAGATATGAAAAATCGTTGTTGTTGTTGTAGCCCACCGGGACTCCTTCCCCAGGGGCTAGCTCTGTCGTCTGTCAGATTAGGTTCAGAAAGGTCGCCACCTCCGAGGGTCGGTCCCAGAGGTCGAGGGGGGACAGGGGGGTAGGGCGGTTGGGGCAGGTGAATAGGTGCTCAACGTTATGTGGAGCCGCCCCACATTCGGGGCAGTAATTGGCCACCGTGGGGTCAATTCTAGACCTGTAAGAGTTCAGTAGGCTGCAGTGTCCCGACCGTAGTTGGGCTAGCACCGAACGAGCATGTCTGGGTAGCGTTCGCTCGGAATCGTGTATGGCTGGAGCAGGCCCACCCAGCACAGCATTGTGTCTGTAGCCATTCAAGGCTGCAGTAACCGCCGTTTGGTGTAAAAAGTTCAGTTTGGATTTATATTCGCGGGCCGTGAGAGTCGTGTGGCTTTGTTGCACCAAGTCGGCTATTTCTCTGTTGTGCTTGGCTATGGTAGGCTTCATGTCACGAGGCGGGATAGGAGATCTTGTCAGCCAGGAGCAAGGATGGTTGGCTCGGTGACAGGCTAACATGTATTGCTTGCTGCGTAGTTCTGCATGGGCCTGAGCTGGGAGCGTAAGGGTCTCCTGGTGAAGATGATCTACGCTAGACATCAGATGGCAGCCAGTAGCAATCCGCAGGGCTTCATTCTGAGCAACTTCTAAGGCCTTCCAGCTTGATTGGCTGGCTATGGGGGACCATGCAGGGGTGGCGTAATCGGCCACAGATCTTCCGATTGCCTTGTATGTCAGAACAAGCGTTTCCTTTTGTTGCCCCCAGCTGGAGCCAGCAAGCGCTTTGAGGATATTGTTTCTTTTCCTCACCTTGGCAGCAGCAGCACGACAATGAGGACCAAAGGTGTACATGGTGTCGTGGAGCACTCCTAGGACTTTTGGTTGCTTTTCCTGTTTCACTTGGGTGTTGTTGATGCGGACATTGGGGTGGATCTTGGCCTCGGCACTATGTGGAGTGAAGAGCGTCACTGTAGATTTTTCCGGCGATACCACTAGTTGACGCTCATCGAGATAGGCCATGAGGGTTGGGATGTATTCATTGAGACGGTCACAGAGAGGCTGTATTTTTGGTCCTGACGTTAGAACCGACGTATCGTCCGCATATTGCACTATTTCCACGTCTTCTGGCGGATTGGGTATAGCTGACAGGTAGAAGTTAAAGAGGCATGGGGAGATCACAGCGCCTTGAGGGACGCCAGTGCGCACGTTTCTGGTTTTAGAGAGCTTGTCTCTAAAAAGGACGCACGACTGTCTGCCTCTGAGGTAGTTTCTGATCCACTTAACCACTGTGCCAGGTAGAGTTGATCTGGCCAAGTCCGCCAACAGAAGTTCGTGGTTTACCATGTCGAACGCTTTTGTCAGATCGATCTGCAGGAGAATGGTGCGGCTTGGTGGTTTCTTTTGGTTGAAACCGGACGCAATTCTGTCATTTATTCTCAGCAGCGCAGACGTCGTGGAGTGGAGTTTTTTGAAGCCGTGCTGTGTGTCGCCTTGATTCAGGTGTTCAGTTAGGATCGGAAGTAGCAGCCGTTCTAGAATCTTTACTGCCGGGCATAGTAGAGATATTGGTCGGTAGGATGTGGCTTCGGCTGCATCCTTGCCAGGCTTCAGTAGAGGAATAATGACGGACCGCTTCCAAATCCTGGGTATTTCGCAAGTGGCGACACAAAGGTTCAGTAGGGTAGTTAGGTAGCAGATTCCAGTTGGTCCTAGGTGCTTTAGGTGGATCATCGTTGTACCGTCCGGACCGTGTGCCTTAGATGCTTTGGCTGATGAGATAGCGTCTCTAACCTGGTCGCTGGTGAAGACGGGTGTGCCGGCCTTGGGTTCTGATGAGATTCTTCGACCCAATTTGCGCCAAGTCTTTGATGATTTATGCTGTATTACCGAGGTAAACTGTTTGTTGAACTTGGTCGCAATTGATTTGGAGCCGGATGTGGGTTTCCCATCGAAATTAATAGCCAGGTTAGGTGGAGAGACTTGACCCTTGTCCAAAGCCTTGATTGTCTGCCAGAGCTTGTTGGTGTTCGTCTTGTGGTCGAACTGAGCTAACTTGTCCTTCCAGATAGCCCGTTTGTGCTCGGCGACTGCTTTGGCAATATCAGCGTTCAGCTCAGCGATGCGGGCCGAGGTGGGATTGATTCGTCTGAGTGAGTCACGTTCGTCCGCGAGCGCAGCTGCTGAGGTTGGAAAATTTGGTCTGATGCGATTTATCCTGCCTTTGGGGACATGATGTTTGGTTGCATTGTTCAGTACTTCTCTTAATCTTCTTTCCCCCCGTGGCACGCCAGTAGGCGCTGGCAGTGTAGCAAAGGCAGCTTCTGTCTCTTCTGTCCATGCCTCCCAGTTTGCCTTTTTTAGATTGACATAGGTTCTGCGGTCAGACCACATGGTAGTGTCTTGCAGTGGTAGACTCAGAATGACTGGAAGGTGATCTGAGCCCAAGCTAGTTTGCACTGACCATTCTGTGGTGGATAGTAAGGACATACTGGCTAGTGAGATATCTGGCGAGGATGGCTGGCCGTTAGTGGGTAGTCGGGTATGAGCGTTGCCGTTTAGCACCCCATACGTTGAACTGCCGATCTCTGTGGCTAGTTCGGACCCTCTAGTGTCAGCGAGGGTGGAATGCCATAGTGGGTCATGGGCGTTAAAATCGCCCAAAACCAGTCCGTCTCCGTTCGGGAGTAGGTTGGCTAGGCTGAGACGGAAGCCGGCTCTGCAGCTACTAGCTGGGGGCGTGTAAACGTTGACTATCGTTAGGGCGCCATTTGATCCTTTCACTTTGATGCTCTGATATTCCAGGTCATCATTCGCATTGCTGGCAGGTTCTTGGCTGAAATGTATATTATGGTGGATGATAAACGCCAAACCGCCACCTCTGTTTCTGGCTCTGTCTTGTCTGATTAGGCTGTAGTCTTGGGAAGACAGATTTCTAGATGTGGCAGCTAATTTGGTCTCTTGTAGCGCAGCAATCTGGATCTGTTCTTGTTCCATGAAGTTAATGATTTCATCGAATTTACCCGCCAAGCCATTGCAGTTTAGCTGCATGATGCGGAGAGGCTGGGCTTGGTCGGGTGGCGGTGTTGCCACCGGTGTTAGTGCGCCAGCTGTTCTAGTCAAGTGTCTGGGGGAGTTCTGGTTTTGCGCACTAGCAGGTTGAGCCAATGGTAGCATTAGCGGTTGCCTGTTACATGCGGGGCACGAAAAAGTAGAAGACCAGGCTTTGAGAGTTGGTAGACTACTGCAGTTATTGACGCGCCGGAAATGGCACCATTCAGAACAGGTGGAGCAAAATACTGATTTGTGTGCCATTGTTATTGCTTTCCGGCATACAGAACAGGTCCAGGTTTGACTTGGGCCCGGATTGCGCTCAATACCGGCCATTTGTAGAAGGGTACGGATCAGCGAGGCCGGCATAGGCTGATCCGGTATAGAAAACCCAGTTGGATATATGGGTGTGGGCAGATCGTAGTGCCCATACTGTATATGACCCGGGGGGGACCGTAGGATGACAGACGACAGAGTGTTGCGGTAGGGGTAGGGGGGGTCCAGGGGGAGAGTGATGGGAGCCCTTTGCCCGCTGCTCCGTCGAGGCTGCATCGCCCGTGACTCGGCTGCGGATAGTCGGACCGCGGAAAGGCGGCTCCCGTGATGACCTATGAAAAATCGTCTCCCGCAAACTCGGATTTTTCCGTCTTTTTTTTCCCGGTCGCAAATCTCAAGAAATACACATTGGCGGGGCACTTTTTTGTGCTATTTATATTCAATCTGGTTGGGAATAGAGGCATTAGCAAAATGGTGTTCTAGGCTTTTGCCGTTTTGGCTCTGCTGGGAGGGGGGAAACCCCTTTTTTGGGCCTCGAAAAATGGCAAAGTCCGGCAAAAATATGTGCCAGCTTTTGAGACGTCACGCAAACAGCCCAAGTCTGATCTTTTGCATGCATGGTAGTGTAGTGGGGTTGTAGTGCATCTGCTATTTTGGAGTCCATCGTGCCACTGTAGCACTGGGGAGGGAGCTCGGAAGGTACTGTACGTGTATTATGGGGTAGGCTACCTACGGGCAGTGCAGCCAACACGGTTATAGATGGAGGCCTGTCGTCTTGTATTCGAATATAAACCCATATACTGTGCATTGCAGCGTGCTATTAGTTTTGTTGTCAGACTTACGTAGTAGCCAGAACTGGTGCAACCCCGTGTGATACCGTTGAAAACATGATTTTTCATGATTTTCTCAATGTATATATAACGCTTTAATGGGTAACTGCTCGTTCTGTATTTCTATTGCAACGTAATATATATGTGCAGGGGTATCATTTGATACGTTTTGGTCTGCGTTGTATGCTCTGTTCCACTTTGGCAACCCTGGCAAAGTGCGAAAATGGTCAATTTGACCAAATTTTTGAATTTTTTCAGTTTTGTCAAAAAACTGCGAAAAGGGGTAATTTGAGGTGCTGAACGCGAATATAACGTTATATTGACAAAATAATTAGTATTTCCTTCCAAAATAGTGCTCAGTGGTCAAGTACGGTTGTGTGTACTATACTATACATAGGAAATATGTAGGCAGTACAGCCAAAACGGTTACAGATGAAGGCCTGTCGTCTTGTATTCGAATATTAACCCATATACTGTGCATTGCAGCGTGTTATTTGTTTTGTTGCCGCATTTACGTTGTAGCCAGAACTGGTGTACCACCCTGTGATACCGTTGAAAAGATGATTTTTCATGACTTCATCAATGTATAACGCTTTAAAAGATAACGGCTTGTTCTGTTTTTCTATTGCAACTTAATATATAAGCCAGGCGTGTCAGCTGATACTGTTTGGTACGCGTCGTAAGAACTGTTCCACCTTGGCAATCCTGGCAAAGTGCCAGAATGTCAAACTGACCAACTTTTGAATTTTCTTAGTTTTGTTGAAAAACTGTGAAAAAGGTTAATTTGAGGTGCTGAACGTGAATATAACGTTGTTGTGAGGAAAAAGAATTGTTTTCTTCTAAAAAAGAAGCAGTGTAGCCAAAACAGTTACAGATGGACTCCTGTCGTCTTTTATTCGAGTATAAACCCACTCCTGTCGTCTTGTACTCGAATATAAACCCATATATTTACTGTGCATTGCAGCGTGCTATTTGTTTTGTTGCCAGATTTACGTAATAACCAGAACTTGTGCAACCCCCGCCCCCTGTGATACCGGTGAAAACATTTTCATGGTTTGAAGCTGAATCTCTCAAGCGGAAAAATGGATAGGATTATTATAAAAATGCCCTTCACAGAAGGGCAGCAATGTTAGTAGAATAGGAAAGCGGAAAAATGCTAATATGCTTGTTAAACACCCAGGACAAGTTTTGCTGCCGAATAAGAAAACGCAGCTTGCTAAATGAAGCGGACAAGAGTTGTGTCAGAATAGGAAAACGCAGCTTTTTAAATGAAACGGACAAGACTTGCGTCAGAATAACAATCGCCCTGCGACACGTCAGTGCTTTCTGCACCCTATTCGCGCGAACTAATCAGGCATTATCATGAGCTGCTCTGTTGCCGGAAAAGTATAGTATATATACATAGCTGGTTCTTGATGTTATTTACAAAGGCAAGCCATGATCGGAATAAACATTCTTGTAATGAGTCGTACATTCACAAGAATCATTAATCGATCATAGCGGTCATTCGTTTTTATTTTTACACATACGTTATACGTACATGTGTTTAATCATCATAAACATTTAAGTAGACTAAGCTTCGTGTTGAATATTAGTATGTACTTGCTGTGAAATGTTTATTTAAAATATGTCATTCGTAACTTTCGGGAAAGATGTTTACAAAAATAGATATGTATGTAATATGTGAAGAAATTTAAATTAAGTAACTGTATATCTACTTTACACTACAAGTCCTGACATGTGAATATGTGATAGTATATAAGCGTCAAGAATGCTTTTCCTAGTTATTCGCGCGAATAGGGTGCAGAAAGCACTGACGTGTCGCAGGGCGATTGCTATTCTGACGCAAGTCTTGTCCGTTTCATTTAAAAAGCTGCGTTTTCCTATTCTGACACAACTCTTGTCCGCTTCATTTAGCAAGCTGCGTTTTCTTATTCGGCAGCAATACTTGTCCTGGGTGTTTAACAAGCATATTAGCATTTTTCCGCTTTCCTATTCTACTAACATTGCTGCCCTTCTGTGAAGGGCATTTTTATAATAATATTATATACGTATATATATATATTCTTGACAATTTTGCAAGGTTTGACTAAAAGGGGGAGGTTCAGACGGACACCCTGAAGGCCTGAACAACCAGCTCCCTCTGACTCCTGACACCTGCCCTTGGCACCGCAGTCAAAATGCCATACTGGTCAATTTGACCAAATTTTTGACTTTTTATCAATGTTGATGAAAATTTTTTGTGAGATCACCAAAAACGGGATCAGTCAGTGGCCAGTGGTCGTATGAGTGTGTCAAGACAAGGGCGTACCCAGGGGGGGGGGGGAATGGGGGGAATTCCCCTTCCCCGAAATTTTTCCCCAGTGATTTGTTACACAAGGGTCCCCCCTTTGGTTTTTATGGTCCGGCCGGAAAAATTTTCTGATACGTCTCCAATGGACTAAATTTGGCCTAAAAATCAAAAATTTTCCCAAATTTTTTTCTGGGGGCTGCCGCCCCCTGACCCCTGCGACTATGTGGCTTACTATTCCACGTTATTGTCTTTCATCAAAGCCTATGCATGTATACACAACTACAGTATGCTGCATGTGCATGTCTACACGAGTATATTATGCTACATTTACTTGTGGAATACACCGTCTGATATGACACTCCCATCTTTTGTTTTAAATTTTGTCAGGAAAATTTCTGATACGTCTCCAGTTGACCAAATTCAGTCTAAAAATTGGAAAAATCGCCAATTTTTTTCTGGGGGCTGTCGCCCCCAGACCCCTGCAACCTTGTGTCCTTTGGTTTTTATGGTCTGGCCGGAAAAACTTTCTGATACGCTTCCAATTGACAGAATTTGGCCAAGAAATCGAAAATTTTCCCTATTTTTTTCTGGGGGCTGTCGCCCCCAGACCCCTGCAACCTTGTGGTTTAAAATAGTTGCAACGCATGAGTGTTAAAATTGCTAAAAAGTGCATTTTAACCCATTTCAAAAAATCGAAAAGTCATTCCCCCCCGAAATTTTTTTCTGGGTACGCCACTGTGTAAAGACATATGTATAGAAATGGGGCGTGACTGTTGAAACATTAAAAAATGCTGTTTCGAAAAAATTTGAAAATTTTTTCACAATTGTCAACGTTTTTTACTAATTGAAATTTTTTTGTAAAACACTGCCTCCGGCTCCGGCTCTAGCTCCGGCATTTTGTATCCGGCTCCGGCTCCGGCATTTTGTATCCGGCTCCGGCTCCGGCAAAATTTTACCTCCGGTCGTTCGCTACTCTCGGTCCCCTGTCACCTGCCTAGACTTCGTGCACTTCACTAGCAAACACTAGAAAAAGATAGATGCTGCCACGTGCGCGCTGATCTCCTGTTCCGGGCTTGCTCGAGGACAGGCTGACTAAACGAAACTCGCTGAGGGTATCAAAGTCAGGGGCGTGCTGTAAAAAAACATGTCGCACTGCAGCTGGCGAAGGAGTGTAATATATACAGTGTTTGTGTTAGTTATGGTGACAGCTATGTATATTGAATAGAAAGAGGATGCCCCAATTTAGAAAGAATGAAAGAAATGGAGGCGCCGGGAATCGAACCCGGGCTGCTTGCTTCGAAGTCAAGCATGCTAGCACTACACCACAGCCCCCGAGTCTCATAGGCCCTAATTCTCATTTACAACAGGGTCCCCCCTTCGAACATAGTTGCGACCCTGCAACGATACTCGGTCGATACTCATGCTCCCGGGGCGAACCCGATGCCTCAAGGGCGGAGCACATTCACACGTAGGCCTCCAAGCCTACTTCAATCGCACAACAGTGAATGCACCACACTCCTGGGTTTCCTGGCTCACCCGCAACCGCGGGGTTTCTCGATCGACCCGGAACGATTCTTAACCAATACCGAGGGTTTTCTCCGGTTCACCCCTAACCGAAGCCGAGGGTTTTCTCCGGTTCACCCCTAACCGAAACGGAGGGTTTTTCGGATTACCCATAACCGAGGGACCACATAAGGGAAACTATATGTACACAGTCACACTGCACACAGCACGAGTACCGATAAGGGTTGAAGTGCCAACCTCAACCCAAGGCATGGGGCTCCTAACCCACCTCCGAAGACGGTTCGGGGATAAGGCTGTCCTGAAGACCCGGCCCTATCCTCTCCGTCCTATCTCACGGTCGCCACTATATTGAATAGAAAGAGGATGCCCCAATTTAGAAAGAATGAAAGAAATGGAGGCGCCGGGAATCGAACCCGGGCCGCCTGCTTCGAAGTCAAGCATGCTACCACTACACCACAGCCCCCGAGTCTCATAGGCCCTAATTTTCATTTACAACATGTATATATACTTTCAGGGATTTCTTTTCGGAGGAAAGTGGCTGTAAATGTTCCTTCGATTTTTTCAAACAAACTCCGGATCGGAACAAGCTTTTTGTCGCCATACGCTTTGACACCAAGGAAATTGCTAGAGAAATTCTCGAAAGGTTAGCAATACATTACTCAATACATATAAACCGTTTACCAAAAATAACCGTAAATTAACGAAATTTGGCCTAAAAATTGAAAAATTTTCTCCGGAGGCTGCTCGGCTTTCTCCGGGTTGAGTTAATTTCGCTTCGCTGTTTCATATCGCACTGTTGTTACATGTTCAAATTGCGTGATGTACCCATTTGTGGTTACTATTAAATAAAACATTTGTGCATTTGTTAAAGGGGTCTTGTACGTTGTATATACTGTAATTTTGACTAGCCTAGCCTTGTATATATATACCAAGTCATCAAAAAATGACGTGTTTGTTTTGTGTCCCGTCCCTAGAAGCTGAGTTTTTTAGGCCATAGTTAAGACCATGGCCTAAATTGTTTCGGATTGGCCTAAATTTTTTCAACGATTGAGGCCAGCTGGCCTAAACTTTTTCAGCTGCGGATGCAGAACAAATTCCGGTATATACGTCTCCAATTAACCAAATTTGGCCTAAAAATCACAACTCTGTGGACTACTATTTTGTTATTATCTTTCATCAAAGCCTATGCATGTTAAAATTGCTGTCAAATGCATTTTTACACTTTTGAAATTCTAAAAGTCGTTTCCCTCCAAAATTTGATCCTGCCTACAATCTACATCACTGTACAATATACTATGCTCGTTTTTGTAAATAAGTTTTGCAAAAATGCAAAAATGAGTTGGCCTAAGCTTTTTGTCAATTGGCCTAAAAAATGGACCTGAGGCTAAGTGGCCTAAACTTTTCAGACTAAAAAGTCTAGAATTTTTTCTTGGGGGCTCCCGCCTCCAGACCCCTGCAACTCTGTGGTTTAGTATTCTGTGTTACCATCTTTCATCAAAGCCTATGCGTGTCTACGCGAGTGCCGAGTACATTATGCTGCATTTACAATACTCTGTCAGATGTGATGTATTGTTGCGATTTTCTTGTCGGAAAAAATTCTGACATATACGTCTCCAGTTGAGCAAATTCGGTCTAAGAATTAAAAAATTTCCCATTTTTTCTGGGGGCTGCCGCCCCCAGATCCCCGCTACTTTATGGCTTGATTATCTTGAGTTTGATACCGCGAATTTAAGTATTAAAAGTGCACTTTAATTTATTACAAAAAAATCATTCCCCCATTTTTTAAGTAAAAGTACGCTATTGTTTTTCGAGACGTATCATCGAAAACAGCGTGGCCGACTGTCGACCACAACTGGTAACGCAGTTTGTGAATATAGCAAAAAGTCAAATAAGGTAGAATAAATTTATGCCGTATCCCCCCCTTTTTGGAGGTCGCGGTCCGCCCCTACAAGTATGTACATATTTATATATACTCGAAAGATATGTTTGTACATGTTGCATCATTATGATTTCTGTGTAGTATTGTATCGTAACGGCTTGTAGTATATACATATGTTTTTTTTCTAAACCAGGGTTTTTTTTCAAAATCGCACTGTGTAAATGTTGTGTAAATTAAAAAATTTGTTGTGTAAATTTTTAAAAGTGTGTATTTTAGCATTTTTTAGGTAAAAATTGACCGTTTTGTTCACGTTAAAAGTAATATTTCGACTTTGAGACGCGAACTACATACGAAAATAAAAAATATGAGATAATTGAAAATTTTTGCGTTTTTGTCAGTTCAAGTAACTGACACGCCAGGGCAAGCCCCTCTAAAATTTCGAAAATCTGAAACAAGCCCTAACTCGGCTCGGCTCGGCATATGACTGATTTTTCACTGTCAACTTTCAAGTGCATAAAAACGAATGCTAAAATAAAAAAATCATAAGCTGTTCAAGAGCAGAAACTGAAGATTTTTTGTTGTGGGGACAAAAATTAGACTTAATTTTGTTAGGACAAGGTCACAGGCAGCAATCGCCACTTCGCGAATTTTTGTAATTTTTACAACCAAAATCGGCCGTTTCATCAGCTTTTGGGGTATTTTTATTTTTTTGCTGTGTAAATTAGGCGGCCGATGTGTAAATACACCATATTTTACACAAAAAACCCTGTTCTAAACCATGTATTGCGCAAGGACTTCAGAGAAGATTTATACTTAATTAATTTATAATTGAGTAATTGTGATTCAGTGTAGACTGTACAGTCATGGTTGTTGTGGTAGCCGCTACTCCTCGCCATCAGTCGTTCTCCCTGGGACGCAGGCACAAATCCTCGGCTGTGAGAGCGGTTGGATGAGCTGTGCAATGGAACAGGTGGTTTGTGTCGTGTGGACCAGTGCTGCAGTCAGGACGCATCTGCTGTTGTGGGGTCCAGACGGTTGCTATAGTGGTTGAGCAGTCTGCACCATTCCGAGCGTAGCTGTGACAGAACACACCTGGTCTGCAAGGGTTGGCAAGTCTCGGGTTTGCAACCGAGACCGAGACCAGGCAACCGAGACCAGCCAAACGAGACCTACGAGACCGAGACCAGCCCTTGGGGGACCTTTTTTCAAGTTTCAATTTTAAAAATTTCAGATACTTTTTGAAACATGAAAAATTGGTAATTAAGGTACAAAAAAGTAACCAGTAGGTTAGGTTGTATGAGTGCATGTCATGGCAACCTGCGAGAAACTTAGCATTGTAACGACCGGGTGCATGAGAGTAGGTGATTGACAGCCGGAAAATACATTGGATTATTTTCCCGCTATTCTGTCAACTTTTAGTTATTTTTAACAGTCGCACACTTCTTCGCATGCCACTGGGCGTTTTTTAGTGCATTGCATACATATTGGCACTATATTGCACACATATATTTGCATACATATATTTACATATGTTCAAAGTTTGAACTTGAAGCTAGCCAAAGTTTGCCGGTGAACTGACATTCTTCTGCAGCAGACAGTTTTGACAATTTCATGCTTGGCATTCTATTTGGAAACTTAAACTGTACAAAAAAATCTTCGGAAAATACTGGAAAATTTTGAAAATTTCAAGTTTCATCTGAAATACCGAGACCACCCTATGGCAGGTCTCGGTTTTCCTACCGAGACCGAGACCAGCCTAGCCTCGGTTTTTTTACGAGACCGAGACCGAGACTGCCAACCCTGCTGGTCTGCCTTGCCAAGTGCATTTTGTTGCTCGCTGACTGGGGGTGGGTATCCGCCCAGCACGATGTTGGGTCTATAGCCCCGAACAGCGTCTTGGACAGCGGTAGTGTGCAGCGATGCATGCCTCTTTTGAAAGCAATCTGGTCGAATGTTTCCTGATTTGTCAAGGGGGACACCGCTTCCAGACATTCTGAAAGTAGGTCTTTTCGTACGGCGCGCGGGGACGTGCTGCATTTAATAGATTGTGTCCTGGGTGCTCTGGAGTGAAACAGGACAGAAGGTACTGTCTGGACAGCAAAATGTTGTGCTGTCGGACCAGGTTGTAAAAAGTGTCGCGGAGGACTTCTCGGCTGGGGCTGAGAGCGTCTGATGTCTGCTTTGGAACCATTCGTTCAGTTTCGCCAAATATTGGTTGAGTTTTGCACAAACAGGAGCGATGTCGTGGCCCCTTGAAACAACTGTGCAGTCAACGATGGTGGATCCTTCAGGCGGTGATGGTAGCTTGTACATGTAGAAATTGAACAAGGCCGGCGACAGTATGGCGCCTTGTGGCACTCCGTGTTTCATTTTCCTGTAGGTTGACTTTGTGTCGCGGAAGTCTACATATGTCTGTCTGCCACGGATGTAGCCAGTGAGGAGTCGCTTCACTGAAGGGGGCAGGGACGTGTGCAATAGGTCCGACAGCAGTGTGTGGTGGTCGACGGTATCTAAAGCCTTGCTCAAATCCAGAGCAACGAGGACTGTGCGCGAGCATGGTTTGGGTTGGTTCAAGCGTGCGCAGATGTAATGACTGACAGTATGCAGCGCTGTTGTCATTGAGTAACTCTTCCGGAAACCGTGTTGGTGGTTTGCTAAAGGCAGGTGTTCTTGTAGGATGGGAAGCAGCAGTGCTTCCAAGAGTTTCGCCACTGGCGACAGAAGCGATATCGGACGATATGACTTGCCCTGTTCAGCAGGTTAGCCTGGTTTTAGCAGTGGAATTATGCGGCCGACCTTCCAGATGCTTGGAATCTGTGAGCTGCGCAGGGGGAGGTTCAACACATGGGTTAGGTATGATATTCCCCGTGGTCCAAGATGTTTCAAAATAATCGGTGAGATTCCATTTGGCCCCAGGGCTTTCGATGCATTGGCTTTGTTGACTGCCTGGGTCACTTGCTCAACCGTGACAATCGGCGGGTTGTCTTCTACTTTCATTTTCAGGTGTCGAACAGTGCTGCGGTTTTGTCGGCTGAATGTTGATGGATGGGGCGTGAACTGGCGATTGAAGAGTGTTGGGCACTTTTTTGAGTCGGACACCGGGCCCGCCTCCGAAGTTGATGTCGGTGCGGCATGGTGTGGTGGGTGGTGCTGAGAGTCCTTTTGACGGTCTTCCAAAGCTGTTGTAACCGGCTACTGAGTTACAATGAAACAGGCAGGTTCCTGTTTTAACTGCAGCCTCGAGTGCGCCAACAGCTCTGTCGACGCCTAATCTAATGGGCAATCAAGTAACTGAACTCGCTCTACTTCACTTATCACTGACCTAAGCTACTTCTACTTGACTTAACCTACACGACGCTACGACTAGACTAAGAATGATCAACACACGAAGTATATAATTGGGTTTATTAAAATAAGCAGCATAAATGCACGGTTAACATACGGACACCGGCTTTCCCCCAGTCCTGCTTTCTCGGTCAGATGCTCAGTAGTCTCAGCTGAGTTACAGTCTTAACTCTAGACTGACTACACACGTCGGCTATGTCCAAGCCGCTTGTTTCCCCTATTCTGAAAACCCTTGGCAAATCTTTGCCACAGGTCGTCCAGGCTGCACTTTAGCGGAGCTTGCTACTTGCAGCTGTGAGTCGAGCGGACTGGCTGTGGCCTAATTTCACCTCACTTATATACACCCAGCTGAGTCAGGCTGACTCAATATGTCACCATTATTGCGCAACATTGCGCTTGCGCAATAATGACATGGCTAAGCTAAGGCCGCTTACGCTGAAGTAATAAATGAATTATTGTTATAAAAAATACATCAAGAAAGAAACGTGAATTTCAACAGACGTTTGTTAATTAAATGAGCTGTAATTAATTTACGTATATACTATATACTAACGTTAAAGTTAAACTCTTTAGTGTGCCCGTTACACTGTTTTATGCCCTTGCCAAGGTCACAATTCTTTAGGTGTTCAATCCACTTCTTCCTTTTATGTTCTGATACAAGCTGTTTTATTTCGGCAGATAGCAATGGGATCCTTCTATCAGCAGGGTTCTGTGCCCTTAAAGTGTCGCGCTCGTCAACGAGGATGGCAGCAGCTGATGTGAAATTAGGACGCACTTGTGGGATTCTTCCCGTGGGGATGAACTGTTTTGCAGCTGTTGGAGATATGGCTGTGACTCGCGTTGGCAGGTCATCATTTAGCAACCCGAAGTCGGTGTTTTGGATCTGTAGGGCAAATTCTTTCCCGCGTCTATCTCTTCCAGGTTTGAATACCACACCTCGTGGTCAGCATTTGTGTCTCCCATGATAATGCAATCATGTAGGCGGAGTAAGTGCTCAAGAGACGGCGAGTAGTCGGGGTCACAGCTGCTCTCTGGTGGAATATAGATATTAGCAAGTGTCACCACAGATGTGCCACATCGAATGAAGATTCCCTGTTGTTCCAGGTGACTGTCGGCATTCGTGGGAGGCAGTAGGTCAAACGGGTGTAAATTGACTGAACGGTGAATAAGGAATCCGACTCCGCCGCCTCTGTTTCAGCCTGGGTTTTTTTTTCGCTGGCAAATTTTCGCAATTTTGCGAAAAGCTTGAATTTTTTTTCGCAAAATCAAATTTTTTTTCGCAGATTTACTTTTGTTACATATTGCAGTAGACTTTGCATTAAAACGGTTTTCCGCCTATACAGGATGAAGACTGACGCAATTTTTACCCTTTTTGGCCAAAAAATAACAATTTTGACATTTTTATTTAAATTTACGGAGCCGTCCTGAGCATTTTGTGTAATTTTTCACAATTTTCACAATCGATGCTCAGCCGTAACGTAATTTCAGAAGACCCTGCCAATGACCAAGTTAAGGCCTGAAAATGCTAGCATTTTGAAATGTTTCTTAATTATGTCACCTCCGACCCCTATTCTACTGTCATTAGTGTTACATGCAGTCGATGTGATGATACATGAAAGAAAATCTGGCCCATTTACAGTCACTAGAAACATCAAGCCACAAAGTTGCACGAGTCCGGGCCTAAGGGATCACAAAAAGTCGGAGAAAATTTCAATTTTTAGTCCAAATTTGGTCAGTTGGGGCCGTATCGGAAACGTTTTCCGACTAAACCACAAAAATTAGCGCATAGACCTTATGAGTTCACCTCCACTACGTCAAAAAATTTTCGCAATTTTGCGAAAAGGTTTGAAAATTTTTCGCAATCACCAATTTTTTTTCGCAATTGCGAACGTTTTTGCGAAAGAAAAACCCAGGTTTCAGCACAAAGAGCACACAGTCATGGTTCAGTGCTGGTGCCCTCTCTCTAGTGACAGTGTCTCCATATACTCCCCCCCCTTAAATAAATAATATTTATTATATTTAATATATATATGTATAAATAAATAAATAAATAAATAAATAAATATATATATATATATATATATATATATATATATATATATATAAATATATATAAATAATTAAAATTAATAGATATATATTAAAGAATAAATGAGAAAAAGGAAACAGATACCCAAATTCAGAGACCTTCGACCAGTCGACGTTACGCTGCACAGGGTACGCTTATGGTTAATTTGTGATTCATACTGACTCACTGATACTTGTTAGCAGAAAGTCTTACTAGGGCTCACCAGCAACCGTTTTAGGTGCTCGGCTATGCACAGTTGGTCAGGCCTCATGTTGTGATAACACTGATCTGTTGCAGGTGTAGTGTGCATCCGCTGCATTCATTTCAACGCGGGGATCTAAGCAAGGACAGGGGGTGTATAGGTTTAATAGCGTAGTAGTTTAATAGCCCTAGTATACATATACCCTTTGTTTAATTTTGGATATCTTCCACGCAAACCGTGTTTTAGTGAAACCTAATTCTGAAAGTTTTGTCCAAAACTTAAGCAAGTATCCCAAAATAATGAAAAATGCCCATATGTAAGAGCCACTATTATGGAATTTTGCTCACCCTTGCGTATACCAAAGGCAAGGGCATATCTCCCCGTATATGTTGAACTCGGGCTGCAGAACTTGGTGTTAGACACGGCAGCGCAACATTAGCATCACTTTGACAGTTCCTTCTGGCCAAATCACAAACCTAATTCATCTCCCCCCAACCATAGCCACAGTCAGCACAGTGGCGTACCCAGAAAAAATTTTCGGGGGGGAATGACTTTTAGATTTTTTGTAATGGGTTAAAATGCACTTTTTAGCAATTTTAACACTTGTAAAACGCCTCACAAACGCAAGATTACTAAACCACAAGGCTGCAGGGGTCTGGGGGCGGCAGCCCCCAGAAAAAAATAGGGAAAATTTTCGATTTCTTGGCCAAATTCTGTCAATTGGAGGCGTATCAGAAAGTTTTTTCGGCCAGACTAAAAAAACCAAAGGACACAAGGTTGCAGGGGTCTGGGGGCGGCAACCCCCTGAAAAAAATTAGCGATTTTTCCAATTTTTTAGACCGAATTTGGTCAACTGGAGACGTATCAGAAATTTTTCCGACAAAATTTAAAACAAAAGATGGGAGTGTCATATCAGACGGTGTATTCCACAAGTAAATGTAGCATAATATATATACTCGTGTAGACATGTACATGCAGCATAATGTAGTTGTGTATACATGCATAGGCTTTGATGAAAGAGGCGTATCAGAAAGTTTTTTCGGCCAGACTAAAAAAACCAAAGGACACAAGGTTGCAGGGGTCTGGGGGCGGCAACCCCCAGAAAAAAATTAGCGATTTTTCCAATTTTTTAGACCGAATTTGGTCAACTGGAGACGTATCAGAAATTTTTCCGACAAAATTTAAAACAAAAGATGGGAGTGTCATATCAGACGGTGTATTCCACAAGTAAATGTAGCATAATATATATACTCGTGTAGACATGTACATGCAGCATAATGTAGTTGTGTATACATGCATAGGCTTTGATGAAAGAGACGTATCAGAAAGTTTTTTCGGCCAGACTAAAAAAACCAAAGGACACAAGGTTGCAGGGGTCTGGGGGCGGTAGCCCCCAGAAAAAAATTTGGGAAAATTTTTGATTTTTAGGCCAGATTTAGTCCATTGGAGACGTATCAGAAAATTTTTCCGGCCGGACCATAAAAACCAAAGGGGGGGACCCTTGTGTAAAAAATCACTGGGGAAAAATTTCGGGGGGGGGGGGGGGAATACCCTTATTCCCCCCCCCCCCTGGGTACGCCCTTGGCCACAGTTTTGATGCGCTTTTCTGGTGCATTTGCGATAATAGCCTTTTCATTAAACACACGTATAAAATTTAGAGCATTGTTTATGTACAGATAATAATATATGGCAAACTCATTAACTCAATTTAAAAACATAGTATATATAATAACAATATATTCAAGATTCATGTCAGTTTAATCAAGCTTTATGTTTTACTAAGCATTGGTTCCACATTATTTAACGAGTGACCGCACTTCTCAGGGGCTTATCTGTGCCGAAATGCAACCATTTCAAGGTTTTTTTAACGTTTTTGGGGTTAATAAATTTGGCAGGCTGAAGCTGTGCGTCGAGGGAGGCCTAATTATGGCTGATGTGTGGCTGTCGCAGTGCAGCAGCGCCTCACTGGGGACTGTGCTAAAATCTTGCAAAACCAAAAAACACTTATCTTTGTGGAGAAAATAGTTTTGTTTGCTGTATTATGCTGATTGCTTACACAAAAACATTGACACACTGGTGGAAATAACTTCGAAGCAAAAAATGTAGTAATTTTTGGAGAGAGTGGCTTTGAATGATCTGTTTAAAAGTTATGCATTGTACCTATCAGAAACTGTATTGTGTTAGTGGAATAGAAACGGTACACTATTCACTCATGAGTTGTGTCATCAAATTTGTACATAGATCCGTTGCGGTGACACTTGTTTTGGTATTACGGTAGGCGTATCAATGAATCAGGTTAGGCAAAAACACTAGCCATATAGTAGGTATGGTATATGTAGGTACTATGACGGGGGAGGGCAGGGGGCGTGCGTTGCGTATATAATGGAGCAGCAGTGTACTGATCAAAGTGTGTTGATTATTTTAGAACGTTTACGAGTACTGTCTGATTGTCTCTCCATTTATGTTTTGTACAAAATAAGCAGGCGGTTGTGTGTGAGCGGGCAGTCTCAGGCCATAGTCCATAGCGAGCATGTTGTCCCAAGACCGCTCTCATCGGCGTCTCTCTGCGCGGGAGTTCCCCCAGTCTCCATTCACATCTGATTTTTTGCACAATCACTAAAGTTATATCTAATATATTTAATTTGTTTGCGGTTTGCCGTGATGAAATCGTGGTGACCTTTTGGTGATGTGTGCGTGCACTCTAGTAAGTTGGCTCTTATCAGTCTAAGTAGTTAAGCTTGTTTTTGAAATATAATGGGATCTTCCCGGAGCTTTTCCTGAGTTCTCCTGGACACTAGTAGGTTTTTGCTTTCTGTGTGTTCAGTTTAGCTATTTTTGTCGCAATTTGCTTCTTTGCAGATTTTTTTATTCAGAATTTTTTATACTAATTAATTACTAGATGCTTAAAGTTGAAAGCCGGACCATATTTTTGCGCTAAAATATTTTGGCATTGTGTTAAGGTGGTCTATTTACCATAAATAGATACAGTGTAACTAGCATACATATATAGTACTTCAAATCTGGCTAGCGTTGCAATGAAGTTGAAGAGACCGAAGTAATTTTCCTAGTGGGTAAGTTGCGTTCCATGTTCCTGTTTTGAGATGGCGCTCCGAATCACTGACTTTCAGTTCAGTCACGTTTTTAGGTCTTTGCTCTTGAAGAAAGGTTGTTCAGCAGTGATTAGCTTTCGTTTGATATATATAACGTGTATTTTGTTGAACTTATTTTACCTGAATTTTAATATGGAAAATCATCAAATCGATTTCGCAAAAAATTGTATATGGCTTTTGTTACTTTCCACAGTGGTTTTCTGTAGCGACTGTTTTCGATAGGTGACTGCAGCTTTTTAAATACGTTGAGCAACAACGTTGACCTAATTACACTATTTTTAAGGCTAATTGTTTGTTAGCTGCTGTTTGGTTTTTGTAAATTTTCTCAGCGGTTATTTACATTAAAAATACACTCTATTTTTTGAAGTTGTCGTTTGCGTGGGCAAATCTCAGGTTTTATGACCGGCATTGCCTTTTTTGTTTCGCGGTAGCTCTCATTTCATTTTTCAGTCATTTTTTCATTGTGAAGTTTGACTTTAAGCTAAAAAATATGTGGATGTCTTTTCAATTAGATCAATTTTAGAAAAACAAGTGTATTTTGAGCCAAAACAATTGAACTAACATTGTTGAAAAAGATATATACATCTCTGCAACATAATTACCTATAGTTGAAGCTGTGGATCGTAAATGTGATTGTAAAATCGCTCAGTTATGCCGTTTGAAAAATCTTGCGCATTTAGCGAAAAAAGAAACTTTCAATCGGTCAGAAAAAATTCGAGCAAGGCAGCTTGATCGTGAAACTTACTCAAAACCGAGCTGTGTAGCACTGTAGCAGGCTTTAATATTTTTACACGAAAGTTATTCTAGCTAAAACCTGCGTCGACTTATAAGATAATAAAAAGTCATGGAATTAAGATAATAAAGTGATGGAAGTTATTCGGAGCGCCACTGTAATAATTTAAGATGCTCTGTACGAGAAGTCTAGTTGCTCTTTTTCTGTTTCCTTCTGTGTTTTTTCAGTTGCTAATTGTGTGATTTCGGTATCCAGTTTTGTTTGGTTTTATGGTTGTCTTTTTCTGCTACGTTTTAGGCAATGTTGGCTTTCCTCGATCGTGTTGTGTCTTGCTAGAGTTTTCATAGTTTATATACCTTTGCCACTTCCTGCGGTGGAATTGAAGAAAGTAAATATAATTGTGATCGGCAGGAAGGAAACTGATATATATTTTTTGGGACAGTGGACTATTTGTAACAATCAGGAAGAAAGTGCAGTTGTTTGGGAATAATTAGCCGTTGCTTATCAACCATCCATTTGCTGTTAGCCAAGCTTTGTTGTCCGACTATCGATGGAGTGGTCATGTGACACAACTGTTGTCACAAGTTCCCCGCTCGCTCACTGATCTATGGAGTGCACACAAAAGGAACACCAACAACACAATCCCTCAAGCGTGCATGTACTCTAAACACTCCAACAGACTTGCCTTCAACATTCAGGGTAATGTAGTGTCTCTACTTTTTTATTTCCTAATGTTTTTTTAAAAATTGTCTGTGCAGTTTTTGCATGGTTTTCGAACTCTTTGAGCAGGTGTGATACTGACAGGTTTATGCGTGCAGTATTGCAACGGTCTGGGGAGTGGCGTGGCATTTTTGCTAAGCACAGATTGTCCTTTGTCCGTGGTTAACATGGGGTGGGGGGCATACACTGAGTTGTGGAGTTGGGGTTCACAATGACAGTCATGAGCAGACCTTGCATTGCTCCTAACACCCGCACCAGACTCCCATTTCCCAACCAACCAGCTGTGATTTCTTAACTTGAGGTTAATGTAGAAGAAGATTTAATGGCGAGACTTAAAGGCAAAACGCGATTAGCAATGAGCATGAATTGGTATTGGTAACACATAATCACGAAACAGAATAAATACGTTGTCTATAAAAAATGTTGTTGTTGTTAAATACTTGTTTAAAAATTGAGACATGGTTATCATCGAAGAACTGATCAAGGGTTTATTGCTCAACTCTACAAGTGTTGCAATTGTAGCAGTTGTAGCAATGGGGAACAGTGTAGTGCGCCACTCCCCAGACGCCAGCGGGGCAGGTCCTCGTCTGGAACTGATTCATTTCAGGTGCATTTCCTGCAGGCTATGAAGCCGGGGAGCTGGTCGGGCTGTCCTGGCTATCACCACCCTACCGGAGTATATATTGTATTCCACGTCTTGCCTGCTCTGCCATTTCTTCTCCGCCTTGCTTTCAAGCTTACATGGTTATTATATTTTACCACATCCACTGTCATCGCTTTGTCCAGGAATGGATTATTTGTGGCTCAATTTGATCACATGGTTATTGTAACAATGCCTGTCATATTCAAACGAATCAGTCAAGTTGGTCTGTACAATGAGACACCTATTGTACAAGACCTTGCTCATTACAGGTATAAGACCATGCGTGCATACTGGTTGCATAGATGGTGTACGTACAAAATAGAAGGGGCACAAGATCAGATTGGATATTGGCCAAAGGTCAAACTGCCCCCTGTCTTTAAATTTGATACAGTAATAGAGTGTTAGAGCCAGGTGAGTGTTTTTACAGTCTTGCTTTATGAAAATACTTGAATGGCCTTTGGGATAGTGGAACCGTATAGGAACTGCTTTGGCCACTTTTCAGAGTCACGTGAGCTCGGGTTGTTTGGAGATGTGGGAGGGGTGTGACGTAGAATAGTCAGTGACATTGGTTGGCAACTGCTCTAGCCCTCTTCTGCATTCTTTCTCTAGGTGAGCACTGCCTCCAACCCTTGCAATTCCATCGCCATCGAGGGCTCTGGACAGGGTCCCCTATGGATAATGCACGATACGTGGGCAGATAGCCAATTCTTGGGGGGGGTTTCCGCCGATTTTAGCTAGTGAGCCATCGATGGTGCCGTCGTGAGCTCCTTTAAAACATTCTTGTTGGGGTGAAGCACCTGTGAGGGGTTGGTGAAGTTGTGGGGAGGGGGTTAAACCCAGGCCCGTGTATGCTTGTTTTGATTTGCTGGCCAAAGGACAGTCAACAAACCCAACCCTTCTACCGCACACATCTCAACCACTTGTTCATGATTTTCATCTTCTGTTGTGCTCATCTCAGAACCCTGACCCCAACCTATTTATTAATCTCCAAATGCATGTGCCTAAGCCCAACCTGAGCTCAACTTTCCATGTTAATATCATTACACAAATTGACACCTGTTTATTTTGCTGACACAGTGCATAGCCCAGCACACACACACACACACACTACATACGTATATACACATGAGTGAGCCCGTGTGCTGTTGGTTTGTTGTGAGCTCCTGGGCAAGCTTAGCAACCATCTTGTAGCTTCAAACAATGACCCTGTTCTGGGACCATATATCAAGTGTCTTCTGTGCTTTCATGATAATACAACACATGCACATGGTATAGGATATTGGTGGGGGTTAGTTCAGTTAAGTCATCAGCAGACATGGGTGTGGGTCGACAGGTGCCCACGTTTGGTGATCAGTGACATATATACATTGTTTAATACGATATAAGTAAAAATATCAAACTGGATTACAAGCTATTAACAAGCAAAATATCAAAGGATCACAAACTAGTAACGACTCATATATTCGTGACAAAAACCGCCAACAAAACCCAGCCAGATCAAATCCGGATAGATCCAATTCAAATCAATGCAAAATAGTTAACGGTCAAATTTGATATGTCATCTGAGTGTTGTTTACGTAAAAATGATGAGGCAAGTTTTGCCACCGAATTTCGTCAGCACAAGTCACACACGCGAGTATTGGATGGAAAAATAGTTGAGAGGCCAGAAGCATGTAGATGTGACTAGTAATCGGCTTGCTGCTCCTAATTCGTGTGAATAGGTAGCAGACCAATTTTGCCTTTACGCGTAATTGAGTCCTTTAGAAGTCTAGTCACAAAGTTGTAGTTTAAGGGGGTAGTGTCGCGAAAGCAGTTTTGCTCATAGGTTGCAAAAAGAGATCTTTTTGCTTTGAACTTGTACGTTCAGTGAGAAACTAGTCCAATGCTATACTGTGTTAAATAAGTACTGCCAGACAGTAGACTACCAATATCTACCAATATCTTGAACCAATCACCGATTGTAAGCCAGACATTACACAATAAGGACATGATAATTCAACTAATTCAGCCAGATATCAGATTGGCCAGCTTGTGGAGCACACATAACGTGTCGACGCACAGTTTTTTGCCACAAATAAGAAAAATGAAAAATGAAGGTTCGTTTTTCTTTTGATTTTAAAATAAGCGTCTAAATTTTTCACAATTTTTCATTATTGCTGTGAGTACTTCACTGTTTACGCACAGTTTCACAGTTCAAACAGGTATTACTCCGCAACCACTCAAGCAATTTGCACTAAATTTTGTGTGCATAAACTACAACATATGTCCTTTTAGTCTATGTAAACAAACTAAACAAATAAGTTGATAATTGTGACGAAAAAATCGAATGTGAATAGGTTTTTAAAACGTCATTTTTCCGACTTTGCGACCTCACTGCAAACTGTATACTGTATCAATTTTGATGAAACTTGGCGAAAATACTTGCCTCAACATATATTTTCAAAATATATAAAGAACGATGTCTTATCTTTTACTAAAAATGTTTTACAGTTACGCAAAATCGACTGCTTTCGCGACACTACCCCCTTAAGACAACTTTTAACTATAGTCTGACCAAAAAGTGTATGTACGGAACTTCATTGCTTCATAGCAGCTTAGTCGTTTGAGGTAACCCCCATAATGTATATATCATTCGAAAGCATTTTTGATGGAGATTTTGATGAATTTGAAATATTTGAAAAAATTTTGAGTCAAAATTTTTAATTCAAATAAAATCGATTTTTCTCGCCTATTTACAGGAAACCTAATGTATTATATATCATTCGATAGCCCGTTCCATTCTGCGTCTAACGATATATAAAACATAACTATAGCATGCACCTGTCAAAAATTATCGATTTTTTTTATTTTTGATTTTTCCATTGAAAACGTCATTTTTGGCCCGTTTTATTCGCTGTAACTCAGCAAATACTCAACCAAATCTGACAAATTTTGCATCAATAGACGCGCTGTGACCTCGCGCAGTCTGTGTAAGTAATAAAATT
This sequence comes from Trissonchulus sp. WLG1_4, assembly GCA_030248245.1. Taxonomy (NCBI): domain Eukaryota; kingdom Metazoa; phylum Nematoda; class Enoplea; order Enoplida; family Ironidae; genus Trissonchulus; species Trissonchulus sp. WLG1_4. The sequence continues at coordinate 58,059 of JASANF010014880.1, forward strand.
TCAAAATTTGATACTAAATTTTTCAATATTTGTCAGGTTTACAGTCATTTTTCAGCAATTTTAGTTCAAGATTAGTTAAAATAATTAGTACCACATTAAAGTTCAGTTCTTTAGCTTTCATTTGATACTAAAAACATGTGCTTTTGATTTGTTTGAGCAAAGTTATGCAAAAAATAAATCGGTATTCACAGAATATGTGTGCGCCCACAAAAATTTATACACGCATATCAGCGTGTAGAATGTTTGAACGCATGCACATGACATGCTCATCAAGCACTAATTTTTGACAAGTAATGAAAACAGCTATATCTTTTTGCTGCATAACTTTGTTCAATCCAATGAAAAGCACACGTTTTTAGTATCAAATGAAAGCTAAAGAACTGAACTTTAATGTGGTACTAATTATTTCAACTAATCTTGAACTAAAATTGCTGAAAAATGACTGCAAACCTGACAAATATTGAAAAATTTAGTATCAAGTTTTGAAATTTTATTACTTTCACAGACTGCGCGAGGTTACAGCGCGTCTATTGATGCAAAATTTGTCAGATTTGGTTGAGTATTTGCTGAGTTACAGCGAATAAAACGGGCCAAAAATGACTTTTTCAATGGAAAAATCAAAAATAAAAAAAATCGATAATTTTTGACAGGTGCATGCTATAGTTATGTTTTATATATCGTTAGACGCAGAATGGAACGGGCTATCGAATGATATATAATACATTAGGTTTCCTGTAAATAGGCGAGAAAAATCGATTTTATTTGAATTAAAAGTTTTGACTCAAAATTTTTTCAAATATTTCAAATTCATCAAAATCTCCATCAAAAATGCTTTCGAATGATATATACATTATGGGGGTTACTTCAAACGACTGAGCTGCTATGAAGCAATGAAGTTCCGTACATACACTTTTTGGTCAGACTATAATTTTATGTATTATGACATCAGCAGTAGGGATGAAAGTCTCGGTCAAAACCCGAGACTAGCCCAGTCTCGGTCTCGGTCTCGCTCTCGGTAGTCGAAAAGTCTTGGTTTGTACCCGGTCTCGGTTTTTCAATTCTGTGAAAAATTTTCTTGTGGTCCCCCCTTTGGTTTATATTTTTGGGATGAAATTTTTTCGGAAGTTTTCATTTCACCCAAATTTCACACCAAACAGTGAGATTCCGTCAATTTTTTCCGAAAACAACTGTTGTTTAATTTATCAAACACTGGGGCTGTATTCTCAAAATTATCTGCAGGTAAAAGTTGACCAAATTTGGCCTGAAAATCAAAAATTTTCCACAATTTTTTCTGAGGGCTACCGCCCCCAGACCCCTGCATCTCTGTGGCTTACTATACCTTGTTATTATCTCTAATCAAAGCCTATGCGTCTGTACACAAGTACGTTATGCTGCATTTACATGAATACACGAGTATATTATGCCGCATTTACTTGTGTAATAGACTGTCTGATGTGACGTTCTCCTCTTTTGTTTCAATTATTGTCAGAAAAAATTTCTGATACGTCTGCAGTTGACCAAATGTGGGCTAAAAAGTGGAAAAGTCGCCTGCTAATTTTTCAGTCAGGGTTACATTTTTTGGTGTGTAACCGTTTGTTTAGCTGAGTAACCGCGTTTGGCAGGTACAGGTTGCCGGTTGGTTTTCCACGGACTTGTTGGCATTCATGTAGAAGGGGGACCCCCCAAAATCGAACGGCTGTCAAAAAGCGCAAGCCGCCAAACTAAACCACTTGCTGGTCAGCCATTGCCCAATTCTAACTCATTTGTATACCTATGTATGTGGTTAGGTGGGACTGGGTTATTGTTGTGTAGAGTTGTGCTATGCGAACAAACTATACAATCTGAGCATTCAGGTGATGTTGAGACAGTGACGTCTAAGACAGTTACAGCAGCTATATTGGTTGGTGTCTGGTGATGGCCATATGAGATGCTTACTGACCAGGGTTGCCACTGTCAACCACCCAGGGCTAGCTCCAGTCACTAATAACACACCTGAGACCTACAGCCAGCCTGGTCGTGTCACTTGGCAGCACCTGTGGTGTGCAGGTCAGTGCTGTAGACTGTTCACAGGTGGTTCCACCCCATCTTTTTATTTTTTGTTGCAGTTCACACTAATTCAGTTGATGTATTTATGGTATAATCACTCAATTCATGTGACATTGATTAAGTGAACATGAGGCTGGTGTCAGTGAGGTTGGGTTAGGCATAGACAGTATATACATTGTGCACATCACGTGAATCGTGGTGTGTGGTAATATGGAGTGATGGTTGGGCCTTGCGACCTCTCATTACAGCCAATAGGCTATGTTCAGTTCATTGCTGCAAACAACCTAATTAATAGTCTATTTTCGCTAGTTGGCTCATCGCGTTTAATGTGCCAACACTGAATTTATTTTATACCATGCCCTGTAAAGGCCAATAATTGTATTGAAATTCTAGTTTTGCTTTCAGGTCCTTTTGAAGCCAAATGGGGTGTGATTATGAATATCCTAACGTGTAATAATATACAATCAGTTGTGTTGTGTGTACATGATATTATTGGTGTGTGTGTGTGCCCCCATATGCTGCGAGTTGTATTGGCGTGGCCTGGGTTTTTTTTTTCGCAAAAACGTTCGCAATTGCGAAAAAAAATTGGTGACTGCGAAAAATTTTCAAACCTTTTCGCAAAATGGCGAAAAAATTTTGACGCAGTGGAGGTGAACTCGTAAGGTCTATGCGCCGATTTATGTGGTTTAGTCGGAAAATATTTCCGATACGGCCCCAATTGACCAAATTTGGACTAAAAATTGAAAATTTCGCCGACTTTTTGTGATCCCTTATGCTCGGACTCGTGCAACTTTGTGGCTTGATGTTTCTAGTGACTGTAAATGGGACAGATTTTCTTTCATGTATCATCACACCGACTGCATGTAACACTAATAGACAGTATATATAATAGGGGTCGGAGGTGACATAATTAAGAAACATTTCAAAATATTAGCATTTTCAGGCGTAACTTTGTCATTGGCAGGGTCTGCTGAAATTACTTTACGGCTGAGCATCGATTGTGATGTGAAAAATTACACACAATTTAAATAAAAATGTCAAAATCGTTGTTTTTTCGCCAAAAAGGATAAAAATTGCGTCAGTCTTAATCCTGTATGGGCGGAATACTGTTTTATTAACATTTAAATGCAAAGTCTACTGCATTACGTGACAAAAGTAAGTCTGCGAAAAAAAATTTGATTTTGCGAAAAAAATTTCAAGCTTTTCGCAAAATTGCGAAAATTTGCCAGCGAAAAAAAAAACCCAGGGCGTGGCCCGTGCTCTGTATATATTGCTTCTCTTTCAGCAGTCATTTTTCTTAGTTACTATACTTTGCTCTTGGCACTGTGTGCATCTGGCCCCATATAGTTGTGCCGAATGCAGTTTCAGTTGATGAAGTTGGCTGTGAACCAGTTGTATGTAACCAGGGTTTGCCATTACTCACTACGCCATGTGGCACACCCAGGGGCGGACGCAAGTCACAATTTTCCACCCGCCACCCAGCCCCACTCGCCGTTTGACACTCGTGGGTAACCCGCGACCCAACCAGCGCAGTAAAACTCCACCCGCGACCCACTTTCACTCACCACTCTAGCCATAACCTACCTGTTGATTCATTGTTTTTAGCTGATTATTAATTCTTTCTAGCTAATGCCCATTGATAGTTTTTATTTTATACATTAATTTGTATATCCATTGTTTACATTGTTACTTTAAACGAATGGCACTATTACGTAAGTACTAAAATTTTTGCAAAATTGGAGTCCGACATGATAATTTTTCAGGTTTCGCCGGTGGTAAAAAATTTATCGACCCACACTGCCTGAAGTGGGTAGGGGCGGGTCAACCCAGGGCTCAAATTTTCCAACCCAACCCGTGGGTCCCCAGTCTTCACGACCTGCGTCCACCCCCGGGAACACCTGGCCTGTCCAAAATGTTGCAATAGTCTGCAGTTGTGTTGTAACGATGCCTGCAAGGTGGCGCTCGTAATAACCCACTTTGACTCATGAAAATTTTGCACGCACCAACATTTCAGGCGTTGATTTAAGAAAAAAAGTTACTGAGTTGTTCAAAATTGGGTTAGCTGAATTGTATGATACATATACTTTTGTTGACCTTTCTGCGCGGCCGCCTCAGCGGCCGTGCATACTAATTTCAGTTAATGCACTGAAGGTGAAAAAGCATGTAAATCATATTCAGTTTCAGTGCACCACTGAAGCCTGCAGGAATGACCGGCTGGCTGATGCACGTTGTGTGCGTGTGTGTGCGATAAGTGATTGTGTGTGCGCAGTGCGTGTGCGTGTCTCCCCATAATACTGGCAGGTTGACAATCGATATCTATCTGCAGTATCGATTGTTTTAAATCACTGTCAAATTCCAAGACATTCCTGCACGTAACATTGTTTCTACCGCTGTTCTTAACGAAACGATTAGTTACAATTTCAGTCTTCCAACTTCCAACAGGGCTGTGGCCGAATGGTTAAGGTGTGTGACTACGAAACAGCCGTCAATGGGTTCGATACCCATCAGCTCTGCCATTTTTGCAAAATATACTATATTGTTTTTTGTTTTTTCCAAATTTGCAAAATAAAAAATCAAATGTCATAGGTATCAGTTTAAATCACCGGTCAATTCTCAAATTGTTTGTACTTAGACATGCGTAAACCGTAATCGTCGAGCAGATTTTAAGTACTGCCAAATTTCTTAAGTCTTGTGACAGATTCAAGATTCACAATAAAGATGAAACTCTGCGAAACATCTGCAATCTCAAATCTGTATATGAAATTGAGGACTGCCTACAAAAAATTTTGGTGCATGCCGCGCCTAATTTTACCGATACGGTAAAATAATACTCACTGTCGTCATGTGGAAATATGTGCGCTCGTCAACAGAAGTGCTTGTTTTGAGCTAACTTACACTGTACGTGGGGCACAATCTTTAAATCGAATTTCTTTCAAATGCGAAATGAAAAGAAGCAAATGGATGTGTACCTTTTTTAGACTGTTAATTTCAGTTTTTTTCAAAGTACTTTCTTGTCAAACTTCAGTCGATCAGAAAGGGGCAGTAGGTCTGTGAAATTCAGTGAAATGTGGCAGCCTTCAATAGATGTATGTGAAAGTAATGGTAGCCTTGAGTTGTGCAAGGGAGTAATTGGGAGCGCCACCTGGGTCAGCCCTGCACTTGTGGTTGTTGCAGGCGGCACTGGCTACTCTGGCTACTCTCGTGGCGGCTATGGTCGCGGGGGCTTTGGCAACAGCAGCGGTCTGAGGGGCGGACGCACGGTGTCGGTGGCTCACGGCTCCTCCATCGCCAGACCCGGCGGGGGCTTCTACGGGCAGCATCGCTACTATGACCCGGTGAGCGAGACTGCCCCCCCCCCCCCTTTGCCCCCCGTGCCCCCTATTGACGTGCTGAGGAGTGTTGTGTGGTGGTGGTGGTGTTGCAGGTGCAGAAGTTGCGGCAGCGGGCGCGCGCCCCGTCGGTGATGCCGAGTGCGGACCGATTGCAGGCCATGCGGCGGCCCAGGGACAACTACCGCACCTCCTCGCGCTCCAGAAGTCGGGGCTCCTCATACTCCGGCTCCAGGTCCCGGTCAAGGTCTGTCCCCCTCTGGTGTGCTGTTGAACCAGTCCGACTCAAGGGGTACCCGAAATTGTATTGCTGTTACAAGTCTGTCTAGTGCCTGTGGCCTTTGTTTTTGGCAGTGGTGAGTAGCAGGGAGACAGGAATGGCTTGTGGACGATTTCGACCGGGGGTGCATTTAACTGTCAGTCCTTTTCCTGACTTGGTCAACATGATAATATCTGAACTGTGACATCATCATTAGCCCGCGGTAGTTGTATTATATTTGTATGTGTGTGTTCTGTTCAGCTCGCATAGTCGTGGAGGGGATCGGGACTACAGACGTGCGTCGGTTCGCTCGCGCAGTCGCAGTCGGGACGACAAACACTACAGCCACTCGCGCAGTCGCAGTCGCTCCAAGGAGACCAGGGTAGGTCTGACTGCTTCTGTTGTGCGACCTGTGTGTGTAACCCTCATCTCCGTTACAAAGCCCCGCAGCGTCAAGGATGCCACAGAGTGACTGCATCCATGGAGGAGGGGGGCTAGCGCTCATGGCATACCCCTGTTACCCTTGTGTGTTGGATGTGTTGTTGGATGTGTATGTTGCAGCAGTCCCGCTCGGTGACCCCCCGCGACACGCGCCGTTCGTTGGAGAGTGACTGCATCCATGGAGGGGGGGGGGGCTAGCGCTCATGGCATAATGCCGTACACGAACCCCTGTTACCCTTGTGTGTTGGATGTGTTGTTGGATGTGTATGTTGCAGCAGTCCCGCTCGGTGACCCCCCGCGACACGCGCCGTTCGTTGGAGAGTGACTGCATCCATGGAGGGGGGGGGCTAGCGCTCATGGCATAATGCCGTACACGAACCCCTGTTACCCTTGTGTGTTGGATGTGTTGTTGGATGTGTATGTTGCAGCAGTCCCGCTCGGTGACCCCCCGCGACACGCGCCGTTCGTTGGAGAGTGACTGCATCCATGGAGGGGGGGGGCTAGCGCTCATGGCATAATGCCGTACACGAACCCCTGTTCCCTTGTGTGTGTTAACCCCTGTTGGATGTGTATGTTGCAGCAGTCCCGCTCGGTGACCCCCCGCGACACGCGCCGTTCCTTGGAGAGCAGCGAGCGTAGGCCCGAGTCCAAGCGCTCTGATCGCTCTGGGGCGGGGGCGGATCGGCGGTCGTCGGCTGGTCGGCCGTCCCTGGAGCGATCGCCGGCCAAGGCCAAGTCCGCCACGGCCACCCCCGGGCCTCCCCCAGGCAAGAAGGCCAAGCGCACGCCCAGTCCCGAGTCCATCCGCTCCGGCGAGGACCTGCCCCCCTCTGCCAGCCTGCCCCTGCTCGACAACAGTGCCCAGCGCAAGAAGAAGACCAAGATTAAATTGTTGCAGGTAGTCACATCCCGTGTTTGCAACTGAAACTTTCTTCAAATACAACGTGCTGCACGTTTGTCACGGCTATTAGTATCTATTATTACTATTTCTTATAAGTTTTAAGGCTATACAATTTATCAGCCTCGTGAAAATGCTTAAAAAATACAGTTTTCGAGGCGTAAATTATTAGCCTCCATAAAGTTTTGAATCAGTTTTATGATTTTCTTGAGTTTATAATAATAGTGGTGCCAATATTGTGTTTAGAACCAGTATCTTTAAGTATTGCAGAAACTTTGAAAAAACGCAGTACATCCTAAGTTTAAGTTTAAAGTTTAAAGCACGTTGATAAGCATGAAAGTTGTAATAAGCTTGAAAAATTAACTGTCTCTGGCTCTAAAATTCAGCATTGGGAGTAGGATTAGTCTTGTTGGTATTACTTGTTTAAGGATTTGTCGCCTTTGAAGAGTGGAGGCGGCGATGTGCCGAACCCGGAGGAGATCCCCCTGCCCCCTCCCTCGCTGGCCACCGAGATCCCCCTGCCGGCCGACGACGCTGGGAGTCCCCGCCAGCCCAAGACCCCCCCGGGCGATCGCTGGGGCTACCACTCGGCCCTCCCCGCCCGCAAGAACCCCCCCGCCACCGCCACCACCATCCTCCAGCGATACAAGAAGAGCATGCAGGCCGTCAAGCGCACCAGCAAGGACCGCAGTCCGGAGCAGCACAGCCCGCAGCACGCACACAAGCCACGCCGCAGCAGCGAGCACAGCTCCGTCAAGGTCCACACACCAGGGCTAATATAAATGCTAAACAGATAGCTCGTCTCAACTCTAATGCTTTGCTTCTCAACTGTTTTATGCCTCACACAATTATTCAAACAAGCACGATTTGCGAGTAAAGTTAAATTTGTTCACGATAGATTTCGTTTTGACATGCTTGTAGTGCTGAGGATATTCTTCGAATATAAAACGCGGCACTAAAATTTTCAAAAGTTTAAGATAATAAGTGTGTCTACATTTTTAACTAAACATGACTTCCAAATCCAGTCCACTTACCAGTTCACCACTAACAATCATATGTATTTCTGGCCATTAATCTGTACATTAATCTTTCCCCCTTATCCAAAATGGATTTAGCGGATTTGATTTAGCGGATTTAGCGCTGCTAAATGTGTTATCCAAAATTCCAGGATTTAGCCGATTTAGCGGATTCAGCGCGCGCCTAAATCCAATAAATCCAATAAATCCAAACAATTTTGGATAAGCGTTTTAATTGAATCTGCTAAATCCTAAATCTGCTAAATCCGCTAAATCTATGAATTTTGGATAACACTTTCAGACTGTTGTACTGCACAATTTGACATTGCGCATTTGGTTCACTGACCATTTTCGCCTGTAACTTTAGTTACGAGCAACCGTTTTGAACGTTCAATACACCAATCGAAAGCTCTAAAATTGCACTTTTTAGTCATGCAATTTTATTGAAATTTTGGATTAGTTTTTAATAAACTTTCAGATTGTTTTACTGCCCAATTTTATTTTGCCCTTTGGAGTTCCGTCCCTTTTAATTTCGCTTGTAAGTTCGGGCATGTGCAACGGTTTTGAATGTTCAATACACCAATTTAAAGCTCAAAGCTTGCCGTTTTTATTGTATTTTAGGTTCTTTATATTTTTTGCCTCAGTTTAAAAAAACAGCAGGCTTGCAAGACAGCTTTGATAACAGCAATTTTTTAGCTGTCAGGATGGCGCTCCAGGCCAAGAATTACATAATGAAATCTTAACACTAGCTGAATATATACATAAAACATACCTTATACCAAGAGGACATATGTATGTAATGGGAAGGTATGACACTCTCCCTATTATGCCTTGGGCCTTGCGTCCAATGCGGAGCGCAAACAGCCCTTTTTGTACGGTTTTGAGGGGGGGTACCGCCCCCCCCCTCGGTTCAAGACATAGTGCTCAACTGAGATGGGGGGTATCGCCCCTCATTTAAAGACACTGAAAAAAGCCTTTCGCCACCCCCCTTCAGTTCAGTACCACGACTCGGAAGAGTTACTCAACGACAACAGCGCTGCATACTGTCAGTCATTACATCTGCGCACGCTTGAACCACCAACACGGTATCCGGAAGAGTTACTCAACGACAACAGCGCTGTATACTGTCAGTCATTACATCTGCGCACGCTTGAACCACCAACACGGTATCCGGAAGAGTTACTCAACGACAACAGCGCTGCATACTGTCAGTCATTACATCTGCGCACGCTTGAACCACCAACACGGTTTCCGGAAGAGTTACTCAACGACAACAGCGCTGCATACTGTCAGTCATTACATCTGCGCACGCTTGAACCACCAACACGGTTTCCGGAAGAGTTACTCAACGACAACAGCGCTGCATACTGTCAGTCATTACATCTGCGCACGCTTGAACCACCAACACGGTTTCCGGAAGAGTTACTCAACGACAACAGCGCTGCATACTGTCAGTCATTACATCTGCGCACGCTTGAACCACCAACACGGTTTCCGGAAGAGTTACTCAACGACAACAGCGCTGCATACTGTCAGTCATTACATCTGCGCACGCTTGAACCACCAACACGGTTTCCGGAAGAGTTACTCAACGACAACAGCGCTGCATACTGTCAGTCATTACATCTGCGCACGCTTGAACCACCAACACGGTTTCCGGAAGAGTTACTCAACGACAACAGCGCTGCATACTGTCAGTCATTACATCTGCGCACGCTTGAACCACCAACACGGTTTCCGGAAGAGTTACTCAACGACAACAGCGCTGCATACTGTCAGTCATTACATCTGCGCACGCTTGAACCACCAACACGGTTTCCGGAAGAGTTACTCAACGACAACAGCGCTGCATACTGTCATTTATTACATCTGCGCACGCTTGAACCACCAACACGGTTTCCGGAAGAGTTACTCAACGACAACAGCGCTGCATACTGTCAGTCATTACATCTGCGCACGCTTGAACCACCAACACGGTTTCCGGAAGAGTTACTCAACGACAACAGCGCTGCATACTGTCAGTCATCACATCTGCGCACGCTTGAACCACCAACACGGTTTCCGGAAGAGTTACTCAACTACAACAGCGCTGTCAGTCATTACATCTGCGCACGCTTGAACCAACCCAAACTATGCTCGCGCACAGTCCTCGTTGCTCTGGATTTGAGCAAGGCTTTCGATACCGTCGACCACCACACACTGCTGTCGGACCTATTGCACACGTCCCTGCCCCCTTCAGTGAAGCGACTCCTCACCGGTTACATCCGTGGCAGACAGACATATGTAGACACTTCCGCGACACAAAGTCAACCTACAGGAAAATGAATCAAGGAGTGCCACAAGGCGCCATACTGTCGCCGGCCTTGTTCAATTTCTACATGTACAAGCTGCCTTCTCCGCCAGAAGGATCCACCATCGTCTCATACGCGGATGACTGCACCGTTGTCTCAAGGGGCCACGACATCGCTCCAATTTGTGCAAAACTTAACGTATATTTGGCGACACTGAACGATTGGTTCCAAAGCAGACATCTCACGCTCTCAGCCGAGAAGTCCTCTGCGACACTTTTTACAACCTGGACTAAGGAAATGAGGACAGAACTAAACATCAACATTGGTGGTAACCGCGTTCCCACTGTCTCAAACCCAAAAATCCTGGGAGTGGTCTTGGATAGCAACTATACCTTTTCCGCACATGCTGCTCACATACGCAAGAAATTACTCGAAAGAAATAACATCCTGAAGTCTCTAGCTGGCACGAGTTGGGGCAAGGACAAAGAGACGCTGATAACGACATACAAAGGGGTTGGCCGCTCGCTACTCAACTATGCTGCACCCATATGGTCCCCACAGCTCAGTACTACGAACTGGAAACATCTACAGACATGTCAAAATGCAGCACTGCGAACGGTGACGGGCTGCCATCTCATGGCACACGAAGATCATTTACACCAAGAAACAAAAATTCTCCCAGTCCGACAGCACAACATTATGCTCTCCAGACAATACCTTCTGTCCTGCTTTATTGCAGAACACCCAGGACACAATTTGGTAAATGCAGCACGTCCCTCACGTACCGTACTAAAAGACCTACTTTCAGAATGTCTGGAGGTGGTGTTTTTCTAACAAACCAGGAAACATTCGACCAACGCGCCCTCAAAAGGGGCATGAATCAGCTGCACACCACCACTGCTGTCGAAGACGCTGTTCGGGGCTATAGGCACAACATCGTGCTGGGTGGGTACCCACCCCCAATCAGCGAGCAGGAAAAAGAGCTCCAAGGCAGACTAGGAGTTTTCTGTCACAGCTCCGCTCGGGCTGGTGCAGACTGCTCAACCACTATAACAACCGTCTGGACCCCACAACAGCAGATATATGTCCAGACTGCAGCACAGGTCCACACAACACAAACCACCTGTTCGATTGCCCAGCCAATCCAACTGCTCTCACAGCCGAAGATTTGTGGCTGCGTCCCAGGGAGGTGGCTTCCTTCATGGGCTTAAAGACGACTGATGATGACGAGGAGAAGCGGCTATCACAACAACAGTACCACGACTTCAACTGAAGGGGGGGGGGGTGCCGCCCCTCAGTTCTGCACATCAGTGAAAGGCCTTGTCATTGTATTGAGCTGAGGGGAGGGAGGGTTTCCCCTTCCTCACCCCTCAGTTGAGTGTCTTGACCTGAGGAAGGGTACCCACCCCCTCAAAACCGTTCATAACTGTTTTGCGCTCCGCATTGGACCCAAGGCATAATAGGGAGAATGTCATACTGTTCCTGTTCCTATTATGTACTCTTGCTAACAGGGGCGTACAGCCAGGGAGGGGGGAATGGGGGGAATTACCCCCTCCCGAAATTTTTTCCTACTGAAATTTTGCACAAGGGTCCCCCCTTTGGTTTTTATGGTCCGGCCGGAAAAAATTTCCGATACGTCTCCAATTGACGAAATTTGGCCTAAAAATACAAAATTTCCTCAAAATTTCCCCCCAAAAATTTCCCCAATATTCCCCAAATCAATTTAACTGTAGTTTAGCTCCAGCTCAGGCTTAAGTTAATCCGATTTGGTGCAGTCCACCAAATATTTTGTCACATTTTTAAGCTTCCTAAAGTAAAATATAAACTTCAGAACGACAGTCCAGTTCTTTTGCCTGAAGTGAATAAGCGCAGGCAATAGCGCTCGTCGGAATCGGTTAACTTGTTTGAGTTTTTTACATTCTACCAAGTTCGTAACCGCAAGAGTACAAACTAGGAAGAGTATGACACTCTCCCTATTATGCCTGGCAGCGCGCGTCCAATGCGGAGCGCGAAATAGCCCGTTTATGTACGATTTTGAAGGGGGGTACCCCTTCCTCAACTGAAGGGGGGGTGCCCACCCCTCAGTTTGATACCCCGTGCTCAACTGAGGGGGGGTTTGAGATGTGTTAAAATGCACTTACTTGCGATTTTAACATAAAAAGGGACATATTTTAGCATTTTTCGGTCAAAAAACAATGCTAATTTCGACTGCAGCAGCATCAAACGTAAAATAGGAGCTCAAAACACTGTAAATTATGAACTCACTCAAAACACTGAAAATTATTAAAAATAAAACGATGACTAGCGAAGCGACGTTTCAGAAATTAGAAAATCAGCAAATTTTCCAAAATTCTCTGACATTCCTGTAAATTTACTAAAAGTCATTTTCGTACCAATAAAACAGCTAAAACGATACAATAAACAGTGTATTAAGCAAATACATAGTGCACAATGCAACTATATGCATATGCACATTCTTTCATACAAGATAAAGGCGAGGAACACAAAGCCACAGAGTTGCAGGGGTCTGGGGGCGCCAGCCCCCAGAAAAAAAATTGGGGAAATTTTTGATTTTTTGGCCAAATTTGGTCAATTGGAGACATATCGGAAATTTTTCGGACCCTAAAAACCAAAGGGGGAACCTTGTGTACCTACAATTTCAGTCGGAAAAATTTCGGGGGGGGGAAGATTCCCCCATTCCCCCACCTGGCTACCCCTTGCCGTCACCTACATTTTACCTACATATTAATTGTTTTGCTGGTTTGCTTCTGTTAATGTACTTGCTTTGCAATTTCCGCCGTTACGGTAAAAAAATCAACAAAAATATCGGAAAACATCAAAATTTATAAAACTAAAATAAATGTAAATCAGGTTGCTGACTTGTGCCGAGTCGACACATTTCAGGTGAGCGGACGTGAAAAAGTTTATCCGTTGGACTACCACAATTGCCCTGGTTTCCCACTTTATAGGGATTTTTAAACTCTAGCAGTGTTTCAACTTTACAAGAATTTAATGATATAGATTTTTAACGCAAAGAACTGAGGAAAAGCTCAGAAAATAGGATAATAATACCGACACAATAAAAATTATCGCACTTTTGTCACTAGTAGGCTTGTCATTTTGGCATCGGTATTGGCTGTGCTCGGATCGCGTGCAATGTCCACAGTCCGCCCCATTTTGATTGGCGGATATGCCTACTGAGTGCTGAGCAAGGTATCACACCTTTCACATAATATTCGCTATATACAATGAAGATTTATGATTTGTATGTGGCGCGCACTTTCATTCCAGTCGTTTTGTTTCAAAAAATTTGGAAAATAACTTCAATGATTGCATTATAAAATAGTTTCGGCCGTATTTTTAAACGGCAATGAAGTGCAACTTTTGAAAATCTACATCATTAAAAAGCCTAATTTATGAGCTTTCGAATGATGTATTGCACACCCAAAACGGGTAAGGCAGTCTAAAGTTATAAACGAAAACGCGAGGGCCACCCAATTGCTAAATCCGATAAATCCTCGTAAATTTACGAGGATTTAACTCGGCTATAAAATGCGTGTAATTTTAAATCCACGGATTTAGCGGATTCAAAAAAATGAATTTTGGATAATGATTTAGGATTTAGGATTTAATTTAAATCCGCCAGCATGCTAAATCCGAAGAGAATTTTGGATAAGGATCGGATTTCGCGCACACTAAATCTGACAAATCAGCTAAATCCAGCAGGCAAGTTACATCCTAAACGCTTATCCAAAATGCAGGATTTAGCTAAATCCGGATCCGCTAAATCCATTTTGGATAAGGCCCTTTGAAAACCTTTTCGTCAGAAAATTGTACATGCGTGAGTTTAGCTTGCCCCCTACTGTCTTCAGCCTGGTCAAAAATCGCGGGTGCGTTGATTAAAGTTTACTCACGCATTCAAGATTTTTTCCGGCCAATTTTATGTTTACCAATTATTTTGTGCGCGTGATGAAACAACCAATAGATAGAACTTTGAGGGATGTGGCGTTCGAATATGCAAATTACATTTGTGTAATATGCAAATTAAGTTGTCCAATTCGTTTCTTCCAAAGCCGCTAGGTTGTACTCAGATTGATAACTAAAGTGAAATGTTGCGTTTTCTTAACAAATATGTAGTGGCAAAGTGTCCCATGTAAGGGTTTACCAGTCACAACTTTGGGCAAAAATTAGAAAGCTAGCGAATTCACCATCTAATCTCTTGCTGGCTACGGTCATTGGTGTATAGCAACTTACAGTTCTGCAAGGTATACATTCCACTTGATTTGACTGAGAACAAAATTATTGTTAAAATGTTCGAACTTATTAAAAGCACAGTGATGCAGTTGATTTGTTAAAGCTTTTGTGATATTAAAAGTAGCTTTTAAAGGTTTAACTTGACTAAGATGGCCTTGAATGCAAATGATTTGTACATATTTCGGCAATTACACAACAGAGATGCGGCCTGCTTTCTTGGCTTTTGGGGGCTACCTGCGATTAGACTGAAGTCGGTGCCCCGCACTAATTCGTATTTTGATAATTGACACCACAATGCGTGAATTTGGCACTTTTAGCGGCCCCCTCATTTTTGTCCTAAAACTACACTAAGAGCAAAAACTTAGGATAACATACATTCAAAACTACCGAAGAGGAGCCAAAACAAATAGGTTTGGCGTGAAGAGACAATTCTGACAGTCACGCGAAATGGTTGTCATTGCTAAATCTACAAAACGCTGATGCAAAATGTTTCATCATATTACAGTGTGCTGTCTACTCACTCAGTTATCCAGCACTTGACAGACATGCAAATGGAGTCGCTGCCTGTCTCGACCTGCGTATGTACGTACACATTACACAAACTGGCACACACGCCCACAAAAACTGTAACTTGCTGACCTAGCAGCCAGATTACACTGGAATAGTTTAGTTTGAGCATAAGGAGCGCTTTGGAGCGCCTAAGCATAGGAGAGCTTTGCACTATAGTATATACGCGGCGGCTGAGGCCGCCGCGTAAAAAACCATAACCTAAGTCTGTTACGCAAAGCGCCACCATACTATAGGCCTTTTAGCTGTTAGCAGTGTGTTTGATGTGGTTTAGTAGAGCACAACTGACATGAATGCAGGTATACATGTAACGGGGTCGAAATTTTGGGGGTCCTCCCTGCAAAATTTTGAGGACCCCCCCCCCTTGATCGACCAAAAGTACCATAAAAATTTAGCAAAATTGTGTAAAATTTTCCTAAAAAAGTGCCATTTTTACAAATTTTGCCCAAATTTCCTGGACCCCCCGCTTCCCCATGATACATGTATGATATACAGGCATTGTTTGTTTGTTGTAGGACATTCGTGATGTGTTCGACCTGGAGCCGTCCGCCGTGAGCCCTGGCAAGAGCTCGGGCGGGTTCAAGCAGGCCTTCGGTCGCCCCCGGGACCAGAGCAGCCCCAGCCCCAGCCCCCAGCAGGCGCCCCACAAGTCCTCCCAGCCCCCCTCGGCCGTGAACGGGGAGCGCCAGTCGCCCGCGCCCCAGCCCCCCGCCAAGCACAAGCCCCCCCTCGACCCCCTTCTGGCCGACTTCATGGCCATTGAGAACGCCACCGTCTCCGACATTGCGCTCGGTGAGACACTCGGCCTCAAACAGTCCACTAGTCACAAAACTGTCGCAAAACTTGCATACCCAATCAATTTAAACCTAATTTCCTTTGTGCAAAAAGCCGGCTTGTTCGGTTACGTCTTTTTTTGAAACTACTCAAAAATAATATGATTGTGACATGGTGGAGTATGTCGGGCTTCATGCAACCCTTATTTATTGTATGTTTGAATTGGGCATATCAGCCGTGTATAGTGTATTTCGGCCGACCGCGTGTGGTTTGACTTTTGTGGGTTTTCCTAGGGGACCCTTGCACCAGCTGTCACTGGGAGGTCCTTCCGGATCATTTTTTCAAGTCAAAATTCCGCCAGGCATATATATTTCTTTTTTCCTATGCGTCTTATCCATTCGGTTTTCTTGTGATACATTGGTTGTTGTTGCTGCTTTGGTAGTATAGGGCCGTCTAGTCCAGCTATTCTGGCCTGACCCGACGAATATGTCTGATCGTAATGGACCCCGCGCAAACATCGCCCCCCGTATCTTCCCAGCCTTATGTGAACCACTTCCAACCTCGGACATGCAAAAAAGTGTCCCTTCTCCTCGTCCTTCCCAGTCAGGTCATTCAGCTGTCTCCTGAAGCCCCCCCCCCGTCTTGGCACAGTTTCCACCTCGTAACTGTGCCCAAATTGTGGCTTCTTTCTCGTCAGTCATGCCCTTTGGATTGCTTTTCCGTAGACCTCCTCCACTCTTTCACTCAGCACTGGTTCCCACTCTATTATTTCCGTCCGAATCTTCGTCGGTGATTCCCAGCTTGCGAAGCACCCTCCTGTTCTAAGTTCTGCCTTCATTTGCTTCTCTGTCCGCTTCTTCATTTCCTTCCGTGCCCACATGTCCAGGTGTCCACTGGATAGTTATAATACTGTGTTCGGCGGCTTTTATTAGCCTATCTTTCACCTCCTCCAGTGACACGTTTGCACATGTTCTGTTATGGAGTGCTAGTTGCACGAGAGCTCTATTCTGTGCCAATGATGGCCTCTTCCGGCCGACGTCAATTACAGTCTCCACTGCCATTTGACTGGACTCCGCTTCAGAAGATCTACATACCGAACCAGCCGCTTCCCTTCGTATAATGACTTGCTCTTTTTGCCCTGCTTCGCCACCGCAGCACTACCTCCGTTGCTCATTCCGCCTTCGACCCAGCCTTATTTCCATCGTGCCTGTGGGCTTTGGCGACACGTTCCCTCGTCTCTACCATATCCTCTTTTGAGACCGGTTACATGGTCTTTGCAGAGCATTACCCACAGTCCAGCAGCCCCGCTCAATGACCAGTTCCCGCGTGGCACCCAGCAGGCATGTTTCGCATTCCACCTTAGCCATTTCCCGACAGACTTTAGTTGCCCGTAATTGCCATTCGCCTTTTTCATTGGTTGTCCTGTCCCGCCACTTGCTTGCCACCTGCTCAACTGTTTCTGTTACTCTGGAACTGTGTAACAATTTGGCCTGCTTTACCTCTCATCTCGACTGTATTGCTTATTTTATTTTCGCCGCTTCTTCCGGATTCATTACTTCACTCAATTTTTTCGTGCCCTGCTTGAATTAATTTTCAACTTCGAGTTTGAACACTAATTCAACATTTTAATAACGGACAGTGCACAGAATTATCTGTTAAAATCACTGAAAAAAATTTCTGGGGGGCAGTGGTTTCTTCCCATGTTTGGCGCTCCCCTCACACTTTTGGTTGCCCCTATAATATTTTGCCCCTACCCATCCACTTTTTTAAGCCCTATATAAGGGACTGCAGGTCATTTTTAGTGTCATTGTTGAAATTTTTTACTTGCTGTTAATCTCCCCGACGACCTGAATGTTATGTTCTCCATTATTTTTTAAATTATACGTGCCGCATGCGTGCCGCAAACACTTTCGAAACCGAAAAAATGCCAGCTACAAACATATTACTGGTAACTCAGAGATTGATAACATTAAGATAAGTCAACACTCTTCCAAAGGAAACTAAGTACAGATTCACCAGAAAACAGGACAAACAGGAAATTTCAAAATTCATCAGCATTCGACTTGACAATTCAAAGGATGGATTTCACAAAGGTGGTTTAACAATGGTTTTACAAAACCATGGTTTAAGGGCTAGTTTTATCCAAACAGCGCAGTGAATTTCTACCTTATGTGCCTTGTATGCACGTTCTATATATCAAAATGCAATAATTTTCAAATTCCGATTTTCAATTTTTTCAATTCCGAGCGCAAGATACATAAAACTGAAAAATTTCAAATTCTTAAGTGTAACATATAGCTGACGTGCAAGGACAAAGGCTTATTATTTTAATATAAAAGCGTAAACACTTTTTTATTCAGTGTTTTATCAGTGTTATGTTTTTATAATTAAACCAAGGTTTTGCTAAACCGCCTTCGTGCAATGCGCGCTTAAAACCAAGGTTTTCCAAAAGCCAGAATTTATATATTCGTAACGAATCACACCATATTTTGCAATGAAATATAATGAAAACTAGGGCTATAAAATGGCTAAAACCTGGTTTAACAAAACCATCTTTGTGAAATCCACCCAAATTGTTTACTAAAGTAAACACGAAACACAGGATTTAATTTTGACAGGGTAAAAAGTTAGTATAAATGGTTTATTGCCATATTGAATTATATAACAATAACACGTCAAAGCTTAAGAGAAAAAAATCAAATCAGCAACACAATGTCAAAGTCAAAGTGTTTTATTTCCGCAACGACAACAACGGTTAATAGTCGGGTGGCTACTACGGGTTGCCGACAGTGGGTAGAGGACCCTCTATTCTAAGCAAAGGACCCTATAATCTAGGTAGAGGACTATTCCTATATTCCTATACTATACTATATAGTATATTATACACTATATTCCCTCTGTTCGTGTTCAGGAGCTCAAAATAATTACCCCTAGAAACATCAAAATCTGAATTTCGAAAATTTGACTCCTTTGGCCCCCTGGGGCATGGTACCCTAGGGAGGGGGGCTTGGCGGGGTCCACGAGGGTTCTAGGCAAAAATAGACCCCGGATTCGTGTTCAGGGGTTCAAATTACCTCTAGAATCATTAAAATCTCAATTTCCAACTCAATTTCCAAAATTTGAGCCCTAAGGACCCCCTGGACCCGCTAGGGGTGGGTACCCCAGGGTTTATTTTTTCATTTTTTTCTTGGTGGCCAGCTGGCCACTAGGCCCAAAATTTTAGTGGCCAATGCAAAAATTTAGTGGCCAATTTGAAACATGCGTTAAAAATTTACTGAGTTAAAACACTGAAAATTATCTAACCTAGAGGCCGTCCAGCTTCCACAAGCTAGCAAATTTGGAGTTTAAAAGTTTACGAAGTTTACTGTATATTATATTAAGCAACTAAACTGTAAATACACAATGCACTCATGTACACATACTGCACATGCTGTCATGAAACACAAACTCATCACCCTCCAGAAAAAAATAGCAGAAAATTTTTTGGCTGATTGGTAGAATTTGGTCAATTTGAGACGTATCAGAAATTTTTTTAGCAGACAGGAAAGGTAAATCGAAAGGGACAATGTCACATCACAGTGTATTACACAAGTAAATACAGCATAATGTACACTCGTGTATATAAATATGCATCGGCTTTGATGAAGAAAAATAGTCATGGATGGCAGGACACTGCCACAACGTTGCAAGGTTATGGGGGCGGCAGCAATTTGGAAAACAATTGGCGAATTTTTTTTTCATTTTCAGGACAAATTTGGTCAACTGCAGACGTATCGGAAATTTTTTTCGACCGGGCTATAAAGACCAAAGGAGGGGACCCTTGTTTACTACAATTTCACTTTCGAAAAAACAAAAAAAAAACTTCGGCAAAAAATTCAGAGAGTGGGGCGGCCTCAGCGCCGTCCCCCCTCACCCCTAGATCCGCCCCTGATATTGAATAAGTCCCTTTCATCAGTTTCAACTAAATTTTGATGAAACGAAAGCTTTCTCACTACAAAACAGAAATTGTGTTTCTGTATAATTTACACGTACAATTAATGTTTAATAGAACCTTCGGTTTCGTTTTGTTCCGTTTGGGGGCGAGGGCCCTTTGAAGCCAGGCGATTCTTTTAATTTTGAAACACATTCTTCATTTTAAACTTCAATTTTTGGTGTCCAGATTGGCCACCAGCCCAAATTTTTTAGTGGCCAATCCATAATTTTAGTGGCCATGGCCACCAGTTTGGCCCAAAAAAAAACGCTGGGGTACCCTGTGGGGGTCATAGGGGGCCCAGAGGGGTTTTAGGCAAAAATGGATCTGATTTGTGTTCAGGGACCCAAATTACCCCCAGAAACATCAAAATCTCAATTTCCAAAATTCGACCCCTAGGACCCCTAGGGGCCAGGGGGCAGGGTACCCTGAGGGGGCCGCAGGGGGGATCAAAAGGGGTCCTAGGCAAAAAAGGACCTCGGATTCGTGTTCAGGGGTCCTAATTACCTCTAGAAACGAACCTTGATAAAAAACTACAGAAAATGAATTTTTACCCCCAAAACACCCAAGGGGGTATATACCTTGGGAACACAACTTTCAGATTTTTCGAACTCACGTGACCCGTGGGGTCGCGGGGTCACCAAGGTGGGGGGCACAATCACTCAAGGGGGGGACCCTTCCACCAAAGTTTGGTCCATATCCATAAAGTATTACATCAAAAATGCGGTCTCAAAAAAACGGCTAACAATCAAAAATGGTCACATGAAGGATAAAAATGGTAATAATTAGCAAGCTTTTTAAAAAATGCATTTAATCGTCGCACCGAGCTTTACCAACAGCTATAGTAATCTTTTGTTTTTAGCCAAACATGTGAATGTGTTGTGTTTGTTCGAGTACAACTAGTAACCTTATTTTCTTGTAAAAAATTGTGACGTCTGCTATTGACCTATGTACATGTATTGCGTGTCAACGTTTGCATATTAAGTCCCTGCATTGGGATACTATTTATGTTCTGTTCAGTAAACATCTAACAGTTAACCATAAATAAACTGCACTAAGAGCCCACGACGTCACACAGATATGCTGATGGGAACAAGCTCTTCTGCTGAGTGAGAAGTGGTTGTGAGGTCTGAGTGTCAATATTCCAGAGGAAATATTAAACGCGGCCATTATCTGTGGATAAAATAATTCTTTAAATCAACCAAACTTATGCACAATGCAGACACATTTACTGTTCATTTGCCTGAAAACCTCTCAAACACCAAAAATTGGTGAATTTTAAACAGGTTTTCAAGTAAAAATTTCAAAACTTACATTTTAAAAAACGTTAGGTCTCACCGAGATTCGAACTCGGATAACTGGATTAAGAGTCCAGAGTGCTAACCGTTGCACTATGAGAGCCTGTTGAAAAGAATCATCATTTAACTAATGTACAAAACTTCTTTGTGTGCGACAGAGCTGCAGCATCACTTGCGTAATCTAAGATTTGAATAGTGACAACTGAATTGAGCAATTTGATAAAACGTTCAAGATAACATCACATATAGCCGTTTTGCTGATCCAGTTGCTCTGCTGATTAGCTCCATGACAAATGTTTGTTGTTTTATAGATGCTGTGTTATCAGCGACCGGTTGGCTCAGTTGGTTGAGCTATGGATTTCGAATCCAAATGTTAGTGGTTCGATCCCACTCCGGCGCTATCAGTTTTGCTGTTCAATGTGAAAATTGTCTTTCAAGTTAGGTATGTACATAGAAAGAAGACGGGAGGTACCTGCCTTGCTAGTGTTAATTAACACTAGAAAATTGACCTACCCGAAATAACATAGGAGAAGGAGAATCTAAATATAGTATATACGCGGCCCCTGAGGGGGCCGCGTAAAAATTTATTAGTAAACATTGTCAAAAACAAGCGTACACAAATTATAATTATAGCGCTCTTGTGAGTCTCTGCTGGAATGATGGTTTAACGGCTAGAGTTTGTGATTGTTTTTCAGAAAACCGCAAAAATGTGGCTCCGTCGGCCACTGAGAGCAGCTCGGTGCCGGCCGTGGTGGAGGGGAAGTCGGGCGGGAAGAAGCACAAGAAGCACAAAAAGGGCAAGGAGAAAGAGCTGAAGCTGAGCGAGGCGGCCAGAGAGGTGACGGCCGAGGCCGAGCGACAACGGAGACTCGCTCGACTCCCGCCAGAGAAGATGCAACGGCTGCAGGACAAGAGACGGGAGATAGGACAGGTGGGCAGGAAGGGTGGTGGCACAAGAGCAATTCAGTGGCATATCGGAGGGCAGCGGCTGCCTCCCTCCCCCCTCCAAATTTTCTCCAACCCAGGGGCAAAATACGGGGCAAATGCTCACGCTTTTGAAATTTTGCTCACCAAAATTGAAATTTTGCTCAAATTCTGCTCACCGCTCTGAAGGGACCCCCCTTTGGTTTTTTATGGTTGGCTGAAAAAAATTTCCGATAGGTCTCCAATCGACAAAATTTGGCCTAAAAATAAAAAATTTCTCCAACTTTTTTTCTGGGGGCTACCGCCCCCAGACCCCTGCAACTCCAAGGCTTAGTATTCCTTGCTTTTATTTTTCACGAAAGCATATGCATGCAAGGGCGTAGCAACAATTGTCAACAAGGTTTCCCCCCTTTGGTTTTTATCGCTCGGCCGAAAAAATGTTTAGGTTACGTGTCAAGTTGACCAAATTCGGATTAAAAATTGAAAAAAACTTCATTTTTTCTGGGGGCTCTGCCCTCAGACCCCCGCAACAGTGAATTTATTTAATCTACATGACCAAAATATATTTTATTCATCTAATAGTAAGTGCCCCGCAATAGTGAGTGCCAAAAAGTGAGCAAAAAAGTGGACAAGGTGCGACCCCCCCCCCCTTTTAAAAGTCCTGGCTAGGCCCCTGTATGCATGTGTATGCACCTTTTAATATTTGCTTAATGTGCAGTCGAATTTTTTCTACGTGAATTTTGGCACAAAGGTGCTAGCTCCCTTAATCTTTTGTTGCCCGTTCCAAAATTCTCTGAAGTCTGAAACGTCTCGAATAATGACGATTGTAGTCATTTTACGGTGCCCAATGTCAAAAATTTTTGTAATATTTCCATATTTGATAGCTTTTGGACCCTCGCTGGCCCACCAAGTGTATACTTTTTGGTGTTTTGAACTTTTGAACTCACTTCACAAAAAATTAGCGTTGTTTTCGAATGAAATGTGCTAATATGTGTCGCTTTTGGCGTTAAAAGTGAAATAAATCCGTTTTTCTGGGTACGCGTATAACGCGATAACCAAGTATAAAACGTAAACTAGCAAATCTACGATTTGCTCACCGCAGGCTGGAAAAAACAAAAATTCGCGAAGTGGCGATTGCGGTCCGTGACCTCTTTGTCCTAACAAAATTAAGTCTAATTTTAGACCCCAAAACAAAAAATCTTCAGTTTCTGCTCTTAAACGGCTCATGATTTTTTATTTTAGCATTCGTTTTTATGCACTTGAAAGTTGACAGTGAAACATCAGCCATGCCTGTCTGTGCGGTTTCTTATCCAACATCAAACTATTGTAAAACTTCTACACCCGGTTTTTAAAAAAATGAGTAGGATCTGGCTGATAGAACAACTCTCTATCTGTGTAAACCATGCATGTACACGGGGTCTCGGCCTGGGGGTTAGGAGGGCTTGGTTCAGATTTTTCGAAATTTTAGGGGGGGGGGGCTTGCGGTTACTTGAAATGACAAAAACGCAAAAACTTTCAATTGTCTCATATTTTTTATTTTCGTATGTAGTTCGAGTCTCAAGGTCGAAATATACGTGAAAAAAACGGTCAATTTTTACCGAAAATTGGTAAAATACACACTTTTAAAATTGTACACAACATACCCTTAATTTACACAGCAAATTTTTAATTTACACAGTGCCGATTTTGAAAAAAAACCCTGTTCCCAACTGCAAAAAATTACAGGTACATCTTATGTTGGTTTCTGAGCTCAAATTTGCTATATATAAAATACAAATATATTTAATATTTGCCTATATATAAAATACAAGTATACCCGCAAGTGTTCCAGAAATTGCTTTTTCTATGCAAGTTTGTGCATACGAATTTTAAAAAAGCACTATCTTCTGGGGGCTAACGCCCCCAGACGGACCCCCGCAACAATTGTAGGTGAATTGTGTGTTTAAATTCACTTACTAGCACGGCTAAAAAATTTGGCTGTACCCCCCTGGGTACGCCACTGCACATCTTACGTATATACTTTTCTGCATAATTATAGAACAGCGAATATCAAATGGGTTAAATCATGCGTCCAAGGGCGTATATAGCCAGGGGGGGACAATGGGGGGAATCCCCCCCCCGAATTTTTTTCCCCAGTAAGCACACAAAGGTTTTTTTTGCCCGGTCGAAAAAATGTCCGATGCGTCTCCAATTGACCAAATTTGGCTTAAAAACAAAATTTTCTCGAAGTTTTTATCTGGGGGCTGCCGCCCCCAGACCCCTGCAGCTCTATGGCTTACTGTTACTTATTATCATCTTTCATCAAAGCCTATGCATGTATACACGAGTGAATTATGGCTGCGCCCCTAGACCCCTGCGACTTAGTGGTCTTGCTTTCGTTATGCGGATTTAAGTGTTATTAAGTGCATTTTAACTTCCTAAAAAATTGAAAAGTCATTCCCCTCCGAAATTTTTTTCTGGGTACGCCACTGCATGCATGGACACGTAACTAATACTTGACTCGAACGGCCGAACTGACACCCAGACACCCTCGACGCTTACGGGACACAATTTTTTTTCGCCGGACACAACTTGGACACACCTTCCATTTTCAAAAAAAACCCTGGCTCACCGATCTAAAATTTTGCTCACTGAAATTGAAATTTTGTTCAATTTTGCTCACGATTTTTTTTGAAAAAACCCTGCTCCAACCCCAAGTGAACTTGCACACAAGCATACGTGGGCAGCTAGACAATTCTGGTGGGGGGTGAGCTACCGGGGGGCGGGGGATGCAGGGCAACTTTCCACCATTCTTCGTGAACCACGTGTTTCCCATTGGCCTAAACTTAGTTTTTTCTCAAAATCCTAATCGAAATCTTAAAAACGTAGCCTTGTACGTCGTTCAGGTTTTCATATAATCCGACCAAAGAATTTTCCTCGTGAAAAAACGTCATTTAAGGAGGTACTTGCGTTTTCGAAGTTTTTGTGATTTCTATGTAAACTCAAGATATAAAAAATGAAGCCTGAGCACGAATTTTCGGCACATTATCGTAAAATTCAAAATCCGCAGGCATGTCTCTCACTTTTTTGAAATTTCACCTGTGGACATTTTTAGAAGGCTAATAACAAAAAAAAATGTTAAATTTTCGGTCCCTTCGTTCTTGCCTGGGATTTTAAGCATGTCAAAACTCAAAAGCCTCACCAACTTTCAGCCCTAACAGGTAATCGTATGATTCAGAGCTGTGGCGCAACTTTTTGTAAAAAATCGTAATATTTTGGAAAGGACCTTTCTTTAGCCGCTTGTAATGGAAACAAAATCAAAGGTTAAGTTTCAGTGCATGGCATACATTTAGATAAGATATTGTTCTATTTAATGCAAAAGACCGCTTATGATTTGACTTTGTAAACGCTGAGCTATGGCTTTTCAAAAAAACACCTAGAAACGCAATTACCCCCTTAAGTTAAAAAAATTTTGGATCCCCCTGAATTTCTGGATCCGCCACTGTCACGACTGTAATACCAGCAGGTAAAGTGCAAGAAATCAGCCGTAATTTTTTGTGCAGGATAATTTTTATGGAAAAATACGACAGTCCACAATGAACACTAAGTTAAGTTGGGTTGGTATTTGGCTCTCCCCCAAATTAGACTCATGTGAAAGTGTGGTTATTATTGGGCGGTGTGCTCTACCCAACTTATGGTCTCAACTGCCCATTCATCGGATAGTGCACTGATCCTGGCTTCCAACCTGTCTTAGCGCCCCATTCTTCATCACCCAGTTAGACAAGTTTCCAAGTTCGTCTGCACCTGGTTCTTCTTGTTACAATTCGTACCTACTTTGCCATTACTAAGCCTTCAGATCCAACGAACTTATATTGATTAAGACTGAATAGACAACTGACGGACCTTTTTTATTTTCTACTTCGTATTGTTTGTTGTCTTTTTTCAGGCTTACAAGCAAGACTGTGAAACGTTTGCTACGGTTGTGAAAATGCTTATAAGGTATATAATCAGTATGTCCAATATGTCCAGTGTGTTGAGTGTGTCGTACGTCGTATGTAGTAGATTGCTTTGATATGTGACATACTGTTGTGTAGAGTGTTCATGTTGTTGACACACAGAAATGTTGAAGGGACAGTGTAGGGAAGGACCACTATTGGCTTTAGGAGGATTGTAGTCTGAAACGGAGCTCCGAATCTTCTGTAAGCGAACAAGTGAGTTTACCTCGACTACTCAAAAAATGTGGCTCGAGGGTTTTCATTTTCGTTGTGCTTCTTTGCGATGGCTTTGAGAGCATCTACGGGAGTCTATCCAAGCCCCCCCAACATCTGTGGTGAGCAGACTTTTCAGCAAGTTGAACCATGACTAGTGTTGATGGTGAGAGTGTGTGTTTTAGCAAGGATGCGTCCCTTGAGGACAAAGTGAGCGTGTGTGTTTTAGCAAGGACGCGTCCCTGAAGGACAGCGAGCGTGTGTGTTTTAGCAAGGACGCGTCCCTGGAGGACAAAGTGAGCGTGTGTGTTTTAGCAAGGACGCGTCCCTGGAGGACAAAGTGAGCGTGTGTGTTTGAGCTAGGACGCGTCCCTGTAGGACAAAACGAGCGTGTGTGTTTTAGCAAGGACGCGTGCCTTGAGGACAAAGTGAGCGTGTGTGTTTTAGCAAGGACGCGTCTCTGCAGGACAAAGTGAGCGTGTGTGTTTTAGCAAGGACGCGTCCCTGGAGGACAAAGTGAGCGTGTGTGTTTTAGCAAGGACGCGTCCCTGGAGGACAAAGTGAGCGTGTGTGTTTTAGCAAGGACGCGTCCCTGGAGGACAAAGTGAGCGTGTGTGTTTTAGCAAGGACGCGTCCCTGGAGTACAAAGTGAGCGTGTGTGTTTTAGAAAGGACGCGTCCCTGGAGGACAAAGTGAGCGTGTGTGTTTTAGCAAGGACGCGTCCCTGGAGGACAAAGTGAGCGTGTGTGTTTTAGCAAGGACGCGTCCCTGGAGGACAAAGTGAGCGTGTGTGTTTTAGCAAGGACGCGTCCCTGGAGGACAAAGTGAGCGTGTGTGGCTTAGCAAGGACGCGTCCCTGGAGGACAAAGTGAGCGTGTGTGTTTTAGCAAGGACGCGTCCCTGGAGGACAAAGTGAGCGTGTGTGTTTTAGCAAGGACGCGTCCCTGGAGGACAAAGTGAGCGTGTGTGTTTTAGCAAGGACGCGTCCCTGGAGGACAAAGTGAGCGTGTGTGTTTTAGCAAGGACGCGTCCCTGGAGGACAAAGTGAGCGTGTGTGTTTTAGCAATGACGCGTCCCTGGAGGACAAAGTGAGCGTGTGTGTTTTAGCAAGGACGCGTCCCTGGAGGACAAAGTGAGCGTGTGTGTTTTAGCAAGGACGCGTCCCTGAAGGACAAAGCGAGCGTGTGTGTTTTAGCAAGGACACGTCCCTGGAGGACAAAGTGAGCTTGTGTGTTTTAGCAAGGACGCGTCCCTGGAGGACAAAGTGAGCGTGTGTGTTTTAGCAAGGACGCGTCCCTGGAGGACAAAGTGAGCGTGTGTGTTTTAGCAAGGACGCGTCCCTGAAGGACAAAGCGAGCGTGTGTTAGCAAGGACGCGTCCCTGGAGGACAAAGTGAGCGTGTGTGTTTTAGCAAGGACGCGTCCCTGGAGGACAAAGTGAGCTTGTGTGTTTTAGCAAGGACGCGTCCCTGGAGGACAAAGTAAGCGTGTGTGTTTTAGCAAGGACGCGTCCCTGGAGGACAAAGTAAGCGTGTGTGTTTTAGCAAGGACGCGTCCCTGGAGGACAAAGTGAGCGTGTGTGTTTTAGCAAGGACGCGTCCCTAGAGGACAAAGTGAGCGTATGTGTTTTAGCAAGGACGCGTCCCTGGAGTACAAAGTGAGCGTGTGTGTTTTAGCAAGGACACGTCCCTGGAGGAGAAAGTGAGCGTGTGTTTTAACAAGGACGCGTCCCTGGAGGACAAAGTGAGCGTGTGTGTTTTAGCAAGGACGCGTCCCTGGAGGACAAAGTGAGCGTGTGTGTTTTAGCAAGGACGCGCCCCTGCAGGACAAAGTGAGCGTGTGTGTTTTAGCAAAGGACGAGTCCCTGGAGGACAAAGTGAGCGTGTGTGTCTTAGCAAGGACGCGTCCCTGGATGACAAAGTGAGCGTGTGTGTTTTAGCAAGGACGCGTCCCTGGAGCACAAAGTGAGCGTGTGTGTTTTAGCAAGGACGCGTCCCTGGAGGACAAAGTGAGCGTGTGTGTTTTAGCAAGGACGCGTCCCTGCAGGACAAAGTGAGCGTGTGTGTTTTAGCAAGGACGCGTCCCTGCAGGACAAAGTGAGCGTGTGTGTTTTAGCAAGGACGCGTCCCTGGAGGACAAAGTGAGCGTGTGTGTTTTAGCAAGGACGCGTCCCTGGAGGACAAAGTGAGCTTGTGTGTTTTAGCAAGGACGCGTCCCTGGAGGACAAAGTAAGCGTGTGTGTTTTAGCAAGGACGCGTCCCTGGATGACAAAGTAAGCGTGTGTGTTTTAGCAAGGACGCGTCCCTGGAGGACAAAGTGAGCGTGTGTGTTTTAGCAAGGACGCGTCCCTGGAGGACAAAGTGAGCGTGTGTGTTTTAGCAAGGACGCGTCCCTAGAGGACAAAGTGAGCGTATGTGTTTTAGCAAGGACGCGTCCCTGGAGTACAAAGTGAGCGTGTGTGTTTTAGCAAGGACACGTCCCTGGAGGAGAAAGTGAGCGTGTGTGTTTTAACAAGGACGCGTCCCTGGAGGACAAAGTGAGCGTGTGTGTTTTAGCAAGGACGCGCCCCTGCAGGACAAAGTGAGCGTGTGTGTTTTAGCAAAGGACGAGTCCCTGGAGGACAAAGTGAGCGTGTGTGTCTTAGCAAGGACGCGTCCCTGGATGACAAAGTGAGCGTGTGTGTTTTAGCAAGGACGCGTCCCTGGAGGACAAAGTGAGCGTGTGTGTTTTAGCAAGGACGCGTCCCTGGAGGACAAAGTGAGCGTGTGTGTTTTAGCAAGGACGCGTCCCTGCAGGACAAAGTGAGCGTGTGTGTTTTAGCAAGGACGCGTCCCTGCAGGACAAAGTGAGCGTGTGTGTTTTAGCAAGGACGCGTCCCTGGAGGACAAAGTGAGCGTGTGGGTTTTAGCAAGGACGCGTCCTTGGAGGACAAAGTGAGCGTGTGTGTTTTAGCAAGGACGCGTCCCTGGAGGACAAAGTGAGCGTGTGTGTTTTAGCAAGGACGCGTCCCTGGAGGACAAAGTGAGCGTGTGTGTTTTAGCAAGGACGCGTCCCTGGAGGACAAAGTGAGCGTGTGTGTTTTAGCAAGGACGCGTCCCTGGAGGACAAAGTGAGCGTGTGTGTTTTAGCAAGGACGCGTCCCTGAAGGACAAAGCGAGCGTGTGTGTTTTAGCAAGGACGCGTTACTGGAGGACAAAGTGAGCTTGTGTGTTTTAGCAAGGACGCGTCCCTGGAGGACAAAGTAAGCGTGTGTGTTTTAGCAAGGACGCGTCCCTGGAGGACAAAGTGAGCGTGTGTGTTTTAGCAAGGACGCGTCCCTGGAGGACAAAGTGCTGTGCAGTCTGCGCGAGAGCCTGAAGGACATCGGCCAGAAGTTCATGCAGGAACTCAACACCTTCATTGACGATCTGCTCCAGCAGTAATGTCCTGTCACCTCATTAGCCTGTCACCGGGCTGGGCTGTTCCGTTGATTTGGTTTGCTTTGGGCCCTAATTGCTATTGGTCAATGGGCCACGTCTGTATAGCCTTATAGCTGAACTTGCTAGCCATGTTATATACTTGTTAAAGTTAAACTGTCCCGGCTATATACCCCCTCTGCAGATGACCCGTGGTCACTCCCCGTGGCCTTTTTTATGTTGCAAACGTAGTTTCGGGCCCTGAGAATCCTAGTCTGCAAACTGGATCAATAACCGCCAAAATGGTCGTACAAAAAACTTTTATCCGTTTTGACCAAACTAAAGGGATAGGTGGACCCCTTCAGTGTTTTTTTCGTCAAAAAGTGCGCGGAGCGGCTATAATGCTATCTAAGCCCGTGTATTACGTTAAAATCACTTTATTATGGCACTGGCCGTCCTTAATTACAGTTTTGGGGTTTTAGAAAAAAATTTCTAAAAAAATTTAAGTTATACCTTTAAGCAGTGGCGTTGTCACGGTGTAAATTTTCCCCCGGTGTAAATTTTCCCCCCGGAAAAATTACCCCGGTGTAAATTTTCCTCCCGGAAAATTTGCACCGGGGTAGATTTTCCGGGGGGAAAATTCACACCAGGTATATAATTTGACTGTTTTGACCTTATTTTTTCAAAACTAGCCATATTGGGATTAATGTATTTGTAATTATTAGTTTTTATTATTTAAAATTCGTACCTTGAGTAGATTTTCCGGGAGGAAAATTCACACCAAACATTATAATTTGACTGTTTTGAACTTATTTTTTCAAAACTGGAGATTTTCACGATAGCTGCATTGTGCCTGACTTTCGTTCTGTGTAACGGCTATAGCCACAGCGATAGCTGCGACGGATTGCGTTTATATCATATCGTCGGAGCTACCGCAACGATAGCGAATTTGGCTATTATAGCCAATCTATGCACAAGCACAACGCTTGTTCAAAAATTTCACGTTTTGCACAAACACAGCCAATCAGCGTGGAGATTTGCAGCAGTTAGTTTGGGTGTAGGCATAAATGGCGCAACATTAAGCGAAAAGGGGTGATTTCAGGGGGAGATCCCTTGTCTAAATGGATCTTATATTAACTAAAGAATGCATTGCGTTCATTTTCTTTCTTTTTTTAGTTTCGCTTAATCTTCTAATTCGAATTGCATTTTAGCATTGTTCTTTACCTTCTTTTCAGTTTATTTTTCTTCTTCCGTAAATGGACGAGAAAGTTTTAGAACTTTATTTAGCCAATAATTTCAGAACAAAAACGAAACTTCTGAACAGAAAAGACGTTACATTGGCGGGCTTAAATTTGATTGGGGCTTGTGCTTGTGCAAGTTCCAGTGTGAACGTTTACGCGAACGCGTTGTGGTTGCGCTTGTGCCTGTGCTTGTGCAAGTGCCAGTCTGAATCCAGCCTTACATTATGTGTGTGCGGGCTATCACTTGCCTCATCGGTACAAAGAGCCTACAACACTGTTAAGGGCCCGATTTATCGAAGCTAAATATTCGTCGTTGAAAAAATTTTCAGCCGCAAATCTTTAACGACGACCACTAATAGGCCCGCTAATTATGTGTTAAATTCAGCGTTTCCCAATGGTTCAATGGATCTATATGTTCGATATTGAAAATTTTGCTTCGAAAAAAAGGGCCCAGATAATCTATTTATGATCTATATATACCATGATATTACCCATATCTCTGTGTATGGTCTATACCATGATGTTACCCATACCTTCGAAATTCATAGTCTTTTGTCTAGTCTATAGTTATGCATACAGCCTACAAATAAATATGTTGATAAAAATAAATAAATAAAAATAAATAAATTTATCGCCAAAATCACCAGTTTTAAAAAAATAAGTTCAAAACAGTCAAATTATATAGCTGGTGTGAATTTTCCCCCCGTAAAATCTACCCCGGTGCGAATTTTCCGGGGGGAAAATTTACACCGGGGTAATTTTTCCGGGGTAAAATATTTTTCCCATCCACAGGGGGGAAAATTTACACCGTGACAGCGTACCTCGAAAACAATTTCGGCGGGAATGGCTTTTTGATTTTTTTGTAATGGGTAAAAATGCACTATTTTCAATATTAACATAAAAATGAGAATTGAAAATTGAAGACCACGTTGCCTGAAGTTGCAGGGGCCTGGGGGCCTAGGGGCGAGAGCCCCCAGAAGAAAAATTGGCGACTTTTCCAATTTTTAGTCCAAATTTGCTCAACTGCAGACGTATCAAAAATTTTTTCCGACAAAAATTGAAACAACAGATGGGAACGTCACATCAGACAGACTATTACACAAGTAAATGTAGCATAATATGCTCGTGTAGTCATGCAAATGCGGTATAACGTACTTGTGTATACAAGCATAGGCTCTGATCTCTGATGACAGATAGTATAGTAAGCCACAGAGTCGAAGGGGTCTGGGCGCGGCAGCCGCCAGAAACAAAATTTGGGGTAATTTTTGATTTTTACGTCAAATTTGGTCAATTGGAGTGAAAAAGGGTCACCCCTTTGTGAAATTTTTCGGTGCCTTGTCCATTTTTTGGGAATGCATGTTTGAATGTGACTGTAGGAGGTCGATGGAGATTAGGCTGGGTGGTGAGACGGAGGGGAGGTCGATGGAGATTAGGCTGGGTGGTGAGACGGAGGGGAGGTCGATGGAGATTAGGCTGGGTGGTGAGACGGAGGGGAGGTCGATGGAGATTAGGCTGGGTGGTGAGACGGAGGGGAGGTCGATGGAGATTAGGCTGGGTGGTGAGACGGAGGGGAGGTCGATGGAGATTAGGCTGGGTGGTGAGACGGAGGGGAGGTCGATGGAGATTAGGCTGGGTGGTGAGACGGAGGGGAGGTCGATGGAGATTAGGCTGGGTGGTGAGACGGAGGGGAGGTCGATGGAGATTAGGCTGGGTGGTGAGACGGAGGGGAGGTCGATGGAGATTAGGCTGGGTGGTGAGACGGAGGGGAGGTCGATGGAGATTAGGCTGGGTGGTGAGACGGAGGGGAGGTCGGTGGAGAGAAGACGGGGGGGAGAGACGGAGGGGAGGTCGATGGAGATTAGGCTGGGTGGTGAGACGGAGAGGGGAGGTCGATGGAGATTAGGCTGGGTGGTGAGACGGAGGGGAGGTCGATGGAGATTAGGCTGGGTGGTGAGACGGAGGGGAGGTCGATGGAGATTAGGCTGGGTGGTGAGACGGAGGGGAGGTCGATGGAGATTAGGCTGGGTGGTGAGACGGAGGGGAGGTCGATGGAGATTAGGCTGGGTGGTGAGACGGAGGGGAGGTCGATGGAGATTAGGCTGGGTGGTGAGACGGAGGGGAGGTCGATGGAGATTAGGCTGGGTGGTGAGACGGAGGGGAGGTCGATGGAGATTAGGCTGGGTGGTGAGACGGAGGGGAGGTCGATGGAGATTAGGCTGGGTGGTGAGACGGAGGGGAGGTCGATGGAGATTAGGCTGGGTGGTGAGACGGAGGGGAGGTCGATGGAGATTAGGCTGGGTGGTGAGACGGAGGGGAGGTCGATGGAGATTAGGCTGGGTGGTGAGACGGAGGGGAGGTCGATGGAGATTAGGCTGGGTGGTGAGACGGAGGGGAGGTCGATGGAGATTAGGCTGGGTGGTGAGACGGAGGGGAGGTCGATGGAGATTAGGCTGGGTGGTGAGACGGAGGGGAGGTCGATGGAGATTAGGCTGGGTGGTGAGACGGAGGGGAGGTCGATGGAGATTAGGCTGGGTGGTGAGACGGAGGGGAGGTCGATGGAGATTAGGCTGGGTGGTGAGACGGAGGGGAGGTCGATGGAGATTAGGCTGGGTGGTGAGACGGAGGGGAGGTCGATGGAGATTAGGCTGGGTGGTGAGACGGAGGGGAGGTCGATGGAGATTAGGCTGGGTGGTGAGACGGAGGGGAGGTCGATGGAGATTAGGCTGGGTGGTGAGACGGAGGGGAGGTCGATGGAGATTAGGCTGGGTGGTGAGACGGAGGGGAGGTCGATGGAGATTAGGCTGGGTGGTGAGACGGAGGGGAGGTCGATGGAGATTAGGCTGGGTGGTGAGACGGAGGGGAGGTCGATGGAGATTAGGCTGGGTGGTGAGACGGAGGGGAGGTCTGGAACGCAGTAGAGCTTGGCCTGGCATAAGGTATCACTCCAGCCGTTCTGTGCTAATTGCCCCTCAATGCTTTCAGCCGCTGCTGTCCCTTTTCCAACTTCAGTTCCTTATTAATTTTGCAACTACAAACATCTAGCATTGTTATTTTGTGCATCTGTTGTCCGTTATTTAGTAATTTTTGCTACTCGTCACATTTTGTGATTTGTGTTCTAATTTATTGATTGATTTTGTAAACTTGTTTATTTCGTTATATCATACATATGGGTTTGATTAGATTAAACTTTATGTACTAAAAAATATATTAACTTCGTAAATTTATTTTATGCAGTCTTGTTAATTTGAATGTACTTAAAATGCGAACTGGTGGACTATTTTCCTTGCGTTCCTTTTTGAGTAATCTATTTGGTTGTGCAGTCCCATTTGTTGATCATTGATTTAGTGCCATGTGTTTTGTCTGCTTTAGGCTAATCTACATAGACTTAGCTAGAGACAGTGTTAGTTTAGTGATTCGGCAGTGGGCTAAGCTGGCTGAGTGTGGCTGCTTCTCCAACTGCCAGTGCCAGTGCCACTCATTTGCATTGTATATAATTAGGGTTGTTAGCTTCATGCAACTGCTTAGGGACCACTATCGCACTATATTTAGCAGAGTTCCCCTTTGTCTAATGTAAAAATTGAAATGTATTCTTTATTGTGTTGAATGGACAAAGATTTAATTGTTTTTTAAGTATCACTGAGGCAGCCTTTATGCTTAGATTTACGCTATTATGAAAAACTGCTAGCCATTAAGACAGGAGTCACCTGTATTTAAACATGTGTTTTGATATAATTATTTTATATTTTGTGGTTTTGTAATGTTTTTGGTGCGGTTTTTGTGCATGAATTTTGTGGTATATTTATTGTACTTTATATACATTGAGGTACTTATTATTTATTGTAATTGAATCGTTTTAATAAAATGTAATCAAGAATCATTGTGTGCTTGCTGCTTACTAAGGATGACGATGTTAGGAACTAGGACTGGGCACGGTTATCTATTAGTTCACTGTCCATGTGAAGGGACATTTGCCACAACTAGGTGCTACATAATATGCTAATGGCGCTTCCATCAATATTACCGTCGCACGACCGGGGACTCGAAGACTTGAACAGTTTTCAGTTAACGGCGTGGCTGGCGCTAGTGTTGGTGACCAGCCGCATATGCCGCCGGCCGGATGATTTTAACCGGTGCCGGCCGGCGAGTCGGCGACTGATCGGCCGGCCGGCTGAAAATTCTGGCCGGTCACAAACACTGAGGTGGAATGCATAAGGGCAGTCTCCGGAGACTCAGTCCTGGACTAACACTTTTAGAAGACTAACGTGTCAGAACACCTTTTGGAATTCTGGCCGGTCACAAACACTGAGGTGGAATGCATAAGGGCAGTCTCCGGAGACTCAGTCCTGGACTAACACTTTTAGAAGACTAACGTGTCAGAACACCTTTTGGAATTCTGGCCGGTCACAAACACTGAGGTGGAATGCATAAGGGCAGTCTCCGGAGACTCAGTCCTGGACTAACACTTTTAGAAGACTAACGTGTCAGAACACCCTTTGGAATTTTTCATTACGATGTGCTAAAAATACTAATCGGTATGCATAAAGAACGTCAGTCTTAGATTAGTCTTCTTGGTTTTCCACTGAAAATTAAAACATGCCCTTCAGTTAGTTTAATAAGCCTTATTTCAGCACTTATTAAAATTAAAGCCTAATGAGTGTTGTCGAAGATCATGGGCATGTTCTCAAGCTTTTTTAACCAATTTTCGCAAGTTTTTTGCGACATGAGATAACCACGAAAGATTGCAAATTTAAGGTATCAGTAGCAAAAGCTATGGTTTAGGATGTGTTAGCTTTCGTTTTACTACTGAATACTGTATAAAATTTTATAAAAAAAATTTTGTTGCAAAATCATCATTACTGTACTGATTAATGCTTATTTACACAGCTTTAAGGTATATATTGACGTGCACCGAACGATTTGAAACAAGTTTTTATGACTATCCTAAACTATTAGAAACTAGAGGCCTGCATCACGGCCCGCGGCCCGGCCCGGCCCGGCCCGGCCCGCGGGCCGGGCCGGGCCGGGCCTGGCTCAATAGCCAACGGGCCGGGCCGGGCCGCGGGCCGAAAGCTGACGGGCCGGGCCGGGCCACGGGCCTGACTTCGCGGACAAATAATTTCTGATACGTCTCCAGTTGACGAAATTGAGCCTAAAAATCAAAAAATTCTCTATGTTTTGCTGGGGGCTGCCGCCCCCAGACCCCTGCGACTCTGTGGGTTAATATTCCTTGTTATTATTTTTCAGCAAAGCTAATGCATGTACACACGAGTACATTATGCTGCATCTACTGGTGTGACGTTCCCACTTCCCACCTTTTGTTTTAATTTTTCTGAGATGCGTCTCCAGTTGACCAAATTCAGTCTAAAAATTGAAAAAATCTCCAATTTTATCTTTATGGGCTGCCGCCCCCAGACCCGTACGGCCTGCAACTTGGTTGCTTAGTGGTCTTGTGTTTCTAATGCTATAAGTGTCAAAATTGCTAAAAAGTGCATTTTAACCCATTACAAAGAACTGGTAAGGTCATTCCCCCACATTTTTTTCTGGGTACGCCATTGGTACGAGTAACACTACTTGAAAATGCAATATGAGGAGTCTACGGACAACTGACCTTTTTTCCTGCCAACGGGCCGGGCCGGGCCGGGCCGACAGACGACTCTGAATGGGCCGGGCCGGCCCGGGCCTGAAAATGGTCCTAACGGGCCGGGCCGGGCCGGGCCGACGACGGAAGGCAACGGGCCGGGCCGGGCCACGGGCCGAAAAAATAGGCCCGTGCAGGCCTCTAAAACAATATTTCCGTGTAATTTTAAGGACCCAGCTAATACTGCCTTTCGGAATACCGATTAACGTCAGTCTTCGGAGATTAGATCTTTACATCTCGAGCGTGTGCAAAAAACACCTGATATTTCGTAACGATGGTCTTAGGCTATAAGGTCTTTTAGTTTTGTTAAACGTAGTCCAAACTGCGTTTAGCTAAGACTGCCTTTATGCATTCCACTGTAGGTGGCCCCCCTCTCTAAAGACCTGAGATCAGTTATTTACATGGCTATGTCGGTCGGAGCATGGCTCAGGTGGATTGTTGGCGATACATAGCAGAGATCCTCTGTTGTGCTTGTGCAGCGTGCACTTTGCTAAAATACCTACCTAGTACCTACTAAAAAGTTGGGCTAAGTGTCAGCAGTGCAAGTGGCAAATTGTAAGTGGCTTACATATTATGGCGCCTCGTAAAATCACAGTTTCAAAATGGGAACTGGGAAGAAGTAGTGTTTGTGACCGGCCAGTCAAACTTAGCCGACAACTGATAACAGTCCGGATTGCAGGGAACCGTGGGCCTGCTATTACTGTCACCTAGTCCTAACAATGGCCCTAAGGTTTCCCCTAAAAGTTAGGGAACACTTAAATTTGGGCTAGAAATAAATAAAATGAATAAAATAAATAAAAACATTCCAAGTTTGTTTGAGCCAATAAATGAATAAAAGCTTAAGATTCGAGTACAGGGATGTAAGGTTCCAACAGAGAACAACAAAATAATATAACTAAAGAATCTTAAATTTACAAGAAATTAGGTACCTAATGTAGTTTTTTGACTCACGGTTTCAAAAGAAAGCGACCAATCTGCCAAGTTCCATCAGTTGGCCTCAACTTTTTGCCGGTGTCACGGCGTAAATTTTCCCCCTGTAAATTACTCCCCCCCCCGAAAAAATTACCCCGGTGCAAATTTTTCCCCCGGAAAAATTACACCGGGGTAAATTTTCCGGTGGGGAAAATTTACACCAATCGTATATTTTGACGATATTTCAAATATTATTCGTTAAACTTCAGTTGAAACTTATTGTTTTCAGTTTGTTGAATAATCAACTAGGTGTATACCAAAAGTTGACACCACTCATATCGGGAGTTCATAATAAAATATATAGTGATAAGATGGAGATAGAAAGTTAATAACTGATTATTGACTACAGTTAGGTGCGGTGTAATGCAGTGCAGTGAGACGAGAATTTTAAAGCCTGAAACGGAAGAACGGAAGAAACGGACAAGGAAAATTTTAAAACAGGTGTTGTGTGTGTACTGTGTACCTAGATGTCGCAAAGAAGTCTGTTGAAAATTGGTTTAACCCTTTCATGACGGGACAGTCTTTGTCTAGGCAGCCGGACTCTGACACCCTCTAAGTAAAGAGTAAAGTCTGACAAAAACGGTTGAAGCCACTTACTCATATAGTTTAGTGGCATTCGCTGTACGCTTAATAGTCAAAATCTATTCTTTTCGTAGCGAAATCACAGGTTTCGTGTACTCAAGTGGTGCACCTATTTTTTGTTGTTTGTTGGTCATTACTCGAGCTACGTGCGTCGTAAAGAGATCGCCAAGCCGCTATTTGACAGAGAAATGCATAGTGAATAAAACATAATGCGTCGATGAAGGGGCTAGGACGCATCCGTTTTTAGTTATAAGCGCTCAAAGTTGAAAGTTTGTGAAAGTTTTGCGCCATCACTCATGTACCTCACCTTGAAGTAATAAACACAGCAACCGTTTCTTGCCATAGGTGAATGCTATAAATAAGTAACAATATCAGCTGTATCTGAGGCACAAAAAGCTGACTGCCGGAGTTCCAAAATCAAAATTAAAGATCTGTTGGGCCACAGCCCAACAGAAAAAAGGTTCGAAGATTAGCTGACGCGGAGAATAATCGCCGCCCCGCCCCGCCCCGCTGGTATCTTGCCTCGCCCCGCCCCGCGAGGAGGGATATCCCGCGGATTTTCTTACCAACTGGGACAATGGTAGTCGCTTAACAGAAAACTGCTTGCTCGTTCAATCAATATTTCACTCATTCGATCGACCTAATTAGCTAAGAGGGTCAGGCAGATTAATAGTCTCAAAACTAGGCAGGTAGGTACACATCTGTAGTCAGGGGTGGTACTAGGATTTTGAAAGGGAGGTCGAACCCCGGAACTTTTTTCCTCAGCATAAACATTCAAGAGTTAACGACACTCAGTGGACCCAAAATCGATAATGACACATTATGTGATTGATAGACTTTTGGTGGTGCTTACTTCTTAGTTCTTATACGAGTACCAGTTATCTTAGAAACATTCAAAACAAGTAGCTCCGAAAAGGAGCAAAGTTCCATCCCAGATATAACCCAAAAACAAAATTTTTGGATATTTTTTAACTCTCTCTCTGAAATAAATCACTTTACATGCTGGTCGTGTTAAAGCGCCGTCGTAATTGCTCACCTCCTTAACTGTGGGGGGGAGGGAATAGCAAATCAAAATTCGTAGATTAGAATCGAGTCAATATTTTTGTATAGATGAAATCAATATATTATAGTACGCGGGCACATTTGTAGGTTGCCATCCAATGCGTCGTCGTTGTAACTACGTTGAGAATTTTTCGCAACTGTAACAGTACCATCGAAGTAAAAGATGGCAACATCCGTTGACCGGTTGATCTAATACTAAGTTTTACTGCGCAGCAACTACTTTAACATTCGTCAATCTATTTACTCTTGCCATATTTGTTGTGCTTTAGTGCTGTTGAGAAGGGAACACCCTTTGCGTAAGACTTCTGCTTGTTTTGCCTTGTACAAAATCATCCACACAATGTGAACAAACGTTTCTCTACCTACAATAAGTTTAAAATTCCTGTTTTGTGGGCATGTAATTAACTCACATTGTGTCAAATCGCTGGTGTATGCAGATTTGGTTAACTTTGGCAAATGCACAAACGGTACTGACAAAGTATGTCGTCTCACCTAATTTGCATATTAGTACAGAATATGCAAATGAGCAAATCAGTGTAGCCATGTCTGCACAATGGGATGGCTGATCCAAAAAACAATGCATGGGTGGCTCGTATCCGCAAAGATTAAGAAGTGAAAAAATTTTGTAAACAAATAACACAACATTAAAGCCGGGTTTACACGAAGCAATTTTCACGCAATTTCCACGCAATTTTTTTCACGCAATTTTCAAGCAACTTCAGTTGCGTGAAAATTGCTTCGTGTAAACAAGCAAAATTTGAAGTGCTTCGTGTAAACAAGCAAAATTTGAAGCAATTTTCACGCAATTTTCAAGCAATTTCGACGCAACTAAAATTTAGCAGTCGATCTCTGCGCGACTGCCACAAGCAATTTTCACGCAACTACCAATCAAATTTCGGCTGGTAGTCACGAGGATAGCTGAGAGCACAGTTCGGTAGAACAACAAATATATACATATATTCCAATGCGCCTGTTGTTTTTTACTAACGCACACGCATCTACATACAAGGGCGTAGCCACATAGCCACGGGGGGGAATGGGGCGCGAAATTTTTTTCAACTGAAATTTTACGTAAGGGTCACCTTTTGGTTTTTATGGTCCGGGGCGGAAAAATTATTCGATACGCGTCCAACTAACTGACGTCGACCTAAAAATTAAAAATTTTATAGTTTTTTTTAAGAATAAGCAAAATCTGAGCCTTCACGTTTGACCGGGCGTTCAAAATACTGTATTTTGATTGGTAGTTGCGTGAAAATTGCACGCAACTAGTTGCTTGAAAATTGCGTGCTCATTGCGTGAAAATTGCTTCGTGTAACAGTGTATTTTCACGCAATTTGCAAGTTGCTTGAAAATAGCGTGAAAGCCTAGTTGCGAGAAAATTGCTTCGTGTAAACCCGGCTTTAAATCCCACACAGATAGTTTGCTTTACAAATAAAGCACACAAAGCTCATATTTACATTTAGATTTCGACTAGGCAAATTTCTGCACCCCCTTTTTGGGAAAAAAACGAGTGTGCGCTACTAGGATTACACACAAATCATATAGCACGGTTTGCGTACTGTCGAAATATAACAAATGTTCCACCTCCAGGTGAAACAGTAAGTTCAATACAGTCAAATTATATGGTTGGTGTGATTTTTCTCCCGGAAAATTCGCCCCGGTGTAATTTTTCCGGGGGGGGGGGGAAGTTACCCCGTGAGACCGGCAAGCCGACTGGTCTTTTGGCCGGTGAGCATCACTAAAAGCAAATAATTGGCGGTCAGATGGCGGAGTTTGGAGACTCTAGCTAGGCTGGGTGCCAACCGGGTGGGAGGCGCACCTGCCACTGACAGAGTGACGGGCAATGGGAGGCAGTGTGGCGGTGTGTCCGACTGTCAGTTTGGAGACTCTAGCTAGGCTGGGTGCCAACCGGGTGGGAGGCGCACCTGCCACTGACAGAGTGACGGGCAATGGGAGGCAGTGTGGCGGTGTGTCCGACTGTCAGTTTGGAGACTCTAGCTAGGCTGGGTGCCAACCGGGTGGGAGGCGCACCTGCCACTGACAGAGTGACGGGCAATGGGAGGCAGTGTGGCGGTGTGTCCGACTGTCAGTTTGGAGACTCTAGCTAGGCTGGGTGCCAACCGGGTGGGAGGCGCACCTGCCACTGACAGAGTGACGGGCAATGGGAGGCAGTGTGGCGGTGTGTCCGACTGTCAGTTTGGAGACTCTAGCTAGGCTGGGTGCCAACCGGGTGGGAGGCGCACCTGCCACTGACAGAGTGACGGGCAATGGGAGGCAGTGTGGCGGTGTGTCCGACTGTCAGTTTGGAGACTCTAGCTAGGCTGGGTGCCAACCGGGTGGGAGGCGCACCTGCCACTGACAGAGTGACGGGCAATGGGAGGCAGTGTGGCGGTGTGTCCGACTGTCAGTTTGGAGACTCTAGCTAGGCTGGGTGCCAACCGGGTGGGAGGCGCACCTGCCACTGACAGAGTGACGGGCAATGGGAGGCAGTGTGGCGGTGTGTCCGACTGTCAGTTTGGAGACTCTAGCCAGGCTGGGTGCCAACCGGGTGGGAGGCGCACCTGCCACTGACAGAGTGACGGGCAATGGGAGGCAGTGTGGCGGTGTGTCCGACTGTCAGTTTGGAGACTCTAGCTAGGCTGGGTGCCAACCGGGTGGGAGGCGCACCTGCCACTGACAGAGTGACGGGCAATGGGAGGCAGTGTGGCGGTGTGTCCGACTGTCAGTTTGGAGACTCTAGCTAGGCTGGGTGCCAACCGGGTGGGAGGCGCACCTGCCACTGACAGAGTGACGGGCAATGGGAGGCAGTGTGGCGGTGTGTCCGACTGTCAGTTTGGAGACTCTAGCCAGGCTGGGTGCCAACCGGGTGGGAGGCGCACCTGCCACTGACAGAGTGACGGGCAATGGGAG
This sequence comes from Trissonchulus sp. WLG1_4, assembly GCA_030248245.1. NCBI lineage: Eukaryota > Metazoa > Nematoda > Enoplea > Enoplida > Ironidae > Trissonchulus > Trissonchulus sp. WLG1_4. The sequence goes on from JASANF010014880.1 coordinate 100,112, forward strand.
GCAGTGTGGCGGTGTGTCCGACTGTCAGTTTGGAGACTCTAGCTAGGCTGGGTGCCAACCGGGTGGGAGGCGCACCTGCCACTGACAGAGTGACGGGCAATGGGAGGCAGTGTGGCGGTGTGTCCGACTGTCAGTTTGGAGACTCTAGCTAGGCTGGGTGCCAACCGGGTGGGAGGCGCACCTGCCACTGACAGAGTGACGGGCAATGGGAGGCAGTGTGGCGGTGTGTCCGACTGTCAGTTTGGAGACTCTAGCCAGGCTGGGTGCCAACCGGGTGGGAGGCGCACCTGCCACTGACAGAGTGACGGGCAATGGGAGGCAGTGTGGCGGTGTGTCCGACTGTCAGTTTGGAGACTCTAGCTAGGCTGGGTGCCAACCGGGTGGGAGGCGCACCTGCCACTGACAGAGTGACGGGCAATGGGAGGCAGTGTGGCGGTGTGTCCGACTGTCAGTTTGGAGACTCTAGCTAGGCTGGGTGCCAACCGGGTGGGAGGCGCACCTGCCACTGACAGAGTGACGGGCAATGGGAGGCAGTGTGGCGGTGTGTCCGACTGTCAGTTTGGAGACTCTAGCTAGGCTGGGTGCCAACCGGGTGGGAGGCGCACCTGCCACTGACAGAGTGACGGGCAATGGGAGGCAGTGTGGCGGTGTGTCCGACTGTCAGTTTGGAGACTCTAGCTAGGCTGGGTGCCAACCGGGTGGGAGGCGCACCTGCCACTGACAGAGTGACGGGCAATGGGAGGCAGTGTGGCGGTGTGTCCGACTGTCAGTTTGGAGACTCTAGCTAGGCTGGGTGCCAACCGGGTGGGAGGCGCACCTGCCACTGACAGAGTGACGGGCAATGGGAGGCAGTGTGGCGGTGTGTCCGACTGTCAGTTTGGAGACTCTAGCCAGGCTGGGTGCCAACCGGGTGGGAGGCGCACCTGCCACTGACAGAGTGACGGGCAATGGGAGGCAGTGTGGCGGTGTGTCCGACTGTCAGTTTGGAGACTCTAGCTAGGCTGGGTGCCAACCGGGTGGGAGGCGCACCTGCCACTGACAGAGTGACGGGCAATGGGAGGCAGTGTGGCGGTGTGTCCGACTGTCAGTTTGGAGACTCTAGCTAGGCTGGGTGCCAACCGGGTGGGAGGCGCACCTGCCACTGACAGAGTGACGGGCAATGGGAGGCAGTGTGGCGGTGTGTCCGACTGTCAGTGTTGTTGTGTGCTGTGCAGTTGTGCTGTGCCCTTATCAGTGGCAGGCTGACTGTGCCAGCAGGCTTGTTTGTTGTTTACCCTGTTGGCTCTATCACCAAATGCATCATCAACATTTACTGCCCCCATGTTTGTTGTATTTGCTGAACAATTTGCTAAATTGTTTGGGTCTTTTCTCGCCTCAAATGCAATAGTAATTTGGAGCAGAACAACTTCACTGACGACTTCAACAATCAACTAACAGCTGTCTCGTTTTCGTGCACATGTAGCAGGCTTTTTTACGTGCCAGTTAGAGTTCTGGCCGGACCTGTAGCTCGCCTGCGGCCGAGAAAATTTGCTAGTGGCAGAACTCCAGTGCCAGTACGTATTGATGAATGTTTATTTTTCTGTAATTTGCAAGCATTAGGATACGATTTCATACAGCAACATACTACCCTGTCAATATTACTTAATCACACAGCCTAAACAAGCGGGCCCCCAAAAGGGGCAAATTCCGATACAGTGGCGTAAAATTATCACTGATTTACTTGTGAAACACAGATAGGTAAACTTAATAAATGAATCGTGGTCATTAATTTCTAGGTTTTCGAACAAAAAAATTCTATTAATTTGTTGTAAAAATTAAGGTCTATCGATCCAATGTTGTTCTCCAATCCAAACCTCCTAGTCTCCTACCATTACTGATTGCGCTGACACTAACTCTTGGTAAGCTTGCCTCATTGTTTCTGCAAAAATTGACGTTCTTTGATGGCCGAAATAGTCTGTTACTCAACAGTTTATTAGCACTATATAAGGGTGCTGTTTGACCCTAAATTAACACATTTTGGCTAAATACACTACACAGCTGAAAACCAAACTTAGGATGCTGTTCAGTTCAGTGCTGTGCTTGTTAGGGCAGATCACTGTTAGGGCAGGTGCTGCTTCAGGTTCAGTTCAGTGCATTTATCTTCTTCCTGAGAGCTGAGGGTTCTGTATTGAGTGCATTCGTTCTTTTTTTCACTTTCCAGTGGATTTCTGCCAGGCTAGGTCGACCATCTTCCTTTGTTCGTGCGTCGTGCACACATCCGTGGTCTGGCGATGCTTATTTGCAGCCGCCCATCAGCATTCACCACAAACAAGCAAAGCCCAATGCAAAATGTGCAAATTGTAAGCCTATATCATCACTGCGTGAAAAGAAACCTGCTGCGCACCAAAGAATAATCTTCTGAGCCAAACTGCAGTAAAATCGATCCCAGCTAAATTGAAGCTACACCAGACACCTCAGTTGTGAACTAAACGTTAAGCGGCAACAACTGCGCTAAGTTTCATTGGTGCAGTTCTCTTAAACTGATTTATATAAGCATTTAAGGCTTATCTAAATAGATTTTAGGCAGCCCTACAATCCTACTAAAGACACAACACCAGTATTGAGAGAGGGTGGGTCTGGCAAGGTAGAGACAGTGATTTTTGCAACCCTTGGACCGGACTACCACGGACCGCCTTCCCAACATTGGGAACCGTTTAGTACAATTTGCCAATCACCTTCCAGTTAGGCACTCAGGCCTTGCAACAGACCATCTCTCTCCAGACCCGTCAGTTTCATTTGAAAATGCCGCAAAAGCGTTTGTGTGATGTCAGGCTTACCAATGGCAATTGGTCCAAGATATTGGTCGATATTGGTAGTCTAATGTCTGGCAGTAATTATTTGACACCATACAGCATTGGCCTAGTTTCTCAGTGAACAAAAGCAAAAGGCTTTTTTTGCAATCTGTGAGCGAAACTGCTATGGCGACACTACCAACTCCAGCTAATCGTCAGCCAAACCGATTTGGTTCAGTCCACCGTTTGTTTTGTAAATGTGTAACGCGTTTAATGGATAGTAAATTAATTTTGCATTCGGAATTTGTCTGCGTAATGGTTTTTTATTTGTATGACACAAACTAGCAATGGTAAACTAAAAACAATGGTAATGATAATTTTATGAATTGTGAGTGCTATCGTTCACAAACGCATTTCGGAATGAGTAATACTGTATTTGCCTTGACCATGTACTGTAAGCCAGTATGGATTTTTTTCAAATAGTGGGCTGATTAGTGACTTCGTGGCCATCAAGTCTATTTTCATGTATAACATAGTTAACAAGACAAATTATGGATCTAAATGTCTGTGTGAAACTGTGTGAGATAGTGAGCCAAATTAAAACTATAGTATCAATGTGAGACTACATATTATGTGAACTTTCTGAGACCAAAAAGTGCAAACTGACTGTGTAGTTGAATATGCAAATGAAGTGTGTACTACCTGGAAAACAGTGTACGTACGTTTTTATTATAGCATACAGTGCCACTGCCGAACAGACGCTTTTTACACACACACCGACGTTCACCGATACACGCACAATCGCGTAGATCAGAACATACACAAACGCACACACAAATCCTTTCAAAATACACGTTATTATCCGAGAGACTCATTCTAAAAAAGCCTGCTGCGCTGTGGCGCAGCAGGAAAAACTTAACGACTACTGGGCACCACAAACAGTAAAACAAAGTTGCATATTATAGTATCAAAGCTCCACCTACTGTAAATTGATTGGCTGTGTAATCATGTACATAAACTGCATGACTATTGATTGGCGTAAAATTCAAAACAAATTTACATACGAACTGGATTGGTTGGCCATTCTTCAAGTCGTCTGTCAATTTTCAGACATCCAGAGGGTCAGTCATAGTCATAGGCATAGTCAGAAATATTTAAATGTGCGAAAAAATAATAGTACGTATTGGAAAAAATTGGTTGATGAAATTATGGTATTTTGTTTTAGTTTGAGCCCATGTTTTTAATTTTAGGTCCCCATTGGCTGAATAAAAAGACTGCCCTATATTAGTCCTATGATAAGCATAGGCTCTGTGGTGGCTCGTAGCACCAAGTTTGTACTCTTGGTGCTACGAAATGATCACAAATATTCCGCCTCCAGGCGGAATAAAAAAAATTATGTAGGTATGTAATTGTACTTTGATTGTGCCTGTGGTTTCAGTTTCATAGTTTATGTGAAAATGGACATACTGCCGATAAACTGCGACTACGACCACAATATTGACCAAATTCTGAGCTTCGGATGGTACCAAATACTGGTTTTGCTTGTCATGGCCTACATTTATCTGGCAAACCTTGTGAATATGCTACTATGGCTCTTCATCGATTTTCGAACTTTGATAGAGCTTCAAATTGATAATGTGACAGAATCAGTGTCGCTATCTTGCAACGAAACGACAAATTCAAGCAGCACAACTGACCTTGATTTTACAATCATTCCAAAGGTGGGTCTGCACTCTGCAGTCTGCACACATGACTTGATCTGCGTCCGCTGCCGACATGTCAACTAATTGCCCAAGTGAGACACCAGATAATGTGTTCAAATACCTAGGTAAATCATAAACCCTTTCATTCCCTAGGCATATTGCTACAGTCACAGTGCAACAAATCATTGACGACAATACACACTAATGGCAGATGGTATGCGGATTGTGAATGTGTGCTGTTGCAGTTTGAGTCCGTGGACACGCAGCTGTGGTTTCCCTACGCGCTGGTCTCGGCTCAAATGCTGGCCGTGCTGGCTGGCTCCCTGAGCGCGCATCACTTGTCCGAAAAGCGTGCAAGAAAATGGGTAAGCCGACATGGTGCAGAATCAGTTGTTGTTTGGATTGCAGCTTGACAAGTCGACAGTGGTCACCAAGTTTCGCCGCATTGCTAATGTGTCACTTGATTGTGTTTTGTCCAATTTTTTCACGCACTAATTAGTCTAGGTTGTGTATGTTGTAGATGGTTTACGGGGCTACGATTGGCATGCTGGGATTTGGGGCTGGATGCAGCCGTAGTTGGAACTGGTATTCCTTTTGTGCATTCAGGTCTGTTTAACAAAGACTAGGGTTGTTCCCTCATGATCACTATTAAGGTCACCAATCCGCTTATGTCACTTGACCTCACGCCCACACTGCGGAGAGAAGTAAAGTCGTACTCTTTCAAGATACCCCATTTGATTTACCAACATAATTAACTACCTAAATGAAAAGAAAGAATTTTTCAAGACAAGAAAGTATCATTATTAAATAATGACTTGACTGTTTTAATAAGGTTTTAGTATGCCATATTGCAGCCAGGGGTGGACGCGAGTCGTGGGTACCCGCGGGAACCCGCGGGTTAGGTTGGGTCGAAAAATTTGAGCCGTGGGTCAACCCGCGGGTACCTCTGGCTGCGCGGGTCGCTAATTTTTTTTCCGACCCGGTAACCTGAAAAAACTACAACGTCGGACTCTTATTTGACAGAATTTCGAGTACTGCGTTCGTGCCGTTTGAGAGCTGTAATTTGTTCAAAGTGGCGTGTGTCATGTGAACAATGTTTACAAAATGTACACTGTGTGCTACGGATGTTTTCAGTTAACTGCTAACTGATTCATTTTCAGTTAAAGTTAAGCAGTTACAGTTAACTGATAATAACTGATAACTTAACTGCTATGATTTTTTAAAGCAGTTAAAAACTGATAACTTAACTGCGCCATTCTCAGAAGCAGTTAACTTAACTGTAACTAAACTGCTTCGGTCGTGAAAAACTGATTGGAATCAGTTAACTGATGTTATTTTCAGTTACATGTAATAACTGAAAATAATTTTCAGTTTTGCGTTAGAACTGCTTTGGATTTTTATATATTTTATTTTTATCGCAACAGCTAAGCCCACCCCATAACCATTACTCCCATAAACACCCACTACCCTCCCAAACAGGAACCAACCCCACAAAAACAGCGGCCCCACGCCAACACACAAACAACCCCCGCACACAACCAAAAGACAGAACCAAAACAACAAACAAAAAGGCAACAAAAAAAAAAAAAAAAAACACAACAGCGCGCACGCCAACACACAAAACACACAACACAAAAACCACCCCCCAAACGCAAATTGCAATCCCTAGAAGCACGCTTTTAGACAGCTAGAGGGTATAATTTTGAACACAGTTCAAAGGATACAAGACAGTCAGACACATATATATGACGTTATTAGGCAAGTGTTGCAACTGTGGCAGGTCAGGACATAAAGCGACACACTGCCAAACACCTGGAAAGCCTTAGGTGAAAGGGGTTTGCATGATTCGGAGACTAGTGAATCTTTGAAAAGCTGTCATTTGAATTGTGACCCTGTCTTGTCTACTACTAATACTAATGATTGTGTCCATGCACTAGCCTATGTCAATGCCTATCTTGTCTCTTAACCGATTTCTCTCCTTTTGGACTCAGGAGCCAACGTCAGTGTCATCAGCGACGAGGTATACCGACAGCTAGTGGAGCGTGAAACTGCAGATCAGTTCCAGTTCTGTAAGTCCAATGTTTGTGTTAAAAATGTCATGAACAATCCAGTGCCCCGATTATAGGAATCTTAACTTGTGCGGTTCAGCTAGGGTATTTGAAGTTTCAGCATAAGTTTTATGTTGTTAAGGGCTGCAGATTCCGTGCTATTTTGGGACTCAATTTTCTGAGCAAAACTGTGGTCAATTTTGAAGATCAGTTTTTCATGGTTGGCGATCAGAAGGTCTCCTTTGAGCGTAAGCACAAGGAAAAGTCAACCTCTACAGTAGTTAAACTAGTTGGTTGCTGTGAGATTCCTCCGTTCTCTGAGCAGATAGTTTGCGCTAAGATAGATGGGTCTAGTGATGGTGATGCTCTGTTCGAACCAGGCAACATCGAAGATGCTAGTGTCTCAATGCAAACTGAGGGATGTGTTATGGCTGCTAGAAGCTTAGTGAGTCCCAAGGCAGGTATGTGTTACGTGAGCATAGCTAATTTTGGCCAAAGCGCCGCGAAGCTGTATGATGGTACTACGCTAGGTAGCATAGATCAGGACATTGACTTAGTTCAGCAGCTTGGGAATAGTTACTATGTAGCATGCTCAGTGGAAACGGAAGATATGGGCGCGCCCCAAGTCCCCCCAGGCGTAGATCTGTCAGGTAGTTGTGTTACAGAAGAGCAGAAAGAGCAGCATAGTGAAAGTTTTGTCAGAGTACTCTAATGTTTTTTCTTCGAGCTCAGGAGACTTCGGTCTCAGCGCTAGCTCAGCATAGAATTTTCACTGGTGATAATCAACCCATTCGGCAGCGCCCTCGTTGAGTTCCCTATAAGCAAAGAACCGTCATCAAAGAACACGTGGAGATCGTGCAGGATGGTGTCGCATACCCAACAAAGTAGCCATTCGGCAAGATCCAGTTCGTCTTGTCCAGAAAAAGGATGGCTCACTGAGATTTGCGTCGACTAGTCGCAAGGTTAATGACATCGTCTGCGAAGCAGTCTTGGCCTCTTCCTAGGATCGATGACGCCTCTAGACCAGCTAGGTAGCGCTAAGTACTTTTCTACCTGAGACTTAGTATCAGGATACTGGCAAGTTGAAGTTCATCCTTGAGGATAGGCCCAAAACCGCCTTTGTCACGCATGACGGCTGCTTCGAGTTTAGGGTTATGCCATTTGGTTTATTGGGAGCGCCGTCTACATTTCAGAAGCTGATGCACATGTTGTTAGGTGGAGTGCAATATCAATATGCTTTTAGCTTATCTCGACCAACATCATCATACTACAGCAAGACTTTTGATGATCACTTGCAGCACCTTAGAGAAGTCTTCAAGCGCTTAGGTGACGCCAATTATAAGCTTAAGGGCAAAAAGTGCCATTTCGTACGCGAGCAGGTAAAATATCTTGGTCATGTCGTTTCTGCTTCTGGCATTCGACCTAATCCTGCCAAGATTCAGGCC